>JAAGAY010001340.1:0-27863 GCA_011801015.1 Ardeotis arabs | reverse complement strand
CGTTATCACGGGACATTCTGCTACCAATCGGCTCGGCCTTGGCCAGCAGCGGGTCCGCCCTAGGCCCGGCCGAGTCCACTAAACAAAGGGGAGCAACTTCTAGCAGTTTCCTACAGAAGCTTCCACCTTAGGCCCCCCCTCACTAAACAAAAGCACAACATATATCTGTCCAAGACTACATGACACCCAATTGAATGCAGGGCTGTAATTTAGTCAGGGGGTAATGTTGATGTCAGAAAGAATTTAATGCATCTAATGTATGAGGAAGATAAGAATGCGCTTTAAAGGGTACTGAAGGAAAAAAACTTAAATTAATCTCAAGACATCTTTTTGCAGAATGAAAGGAAAAGGGAGAAGTAGTGAAAAATGCAGATAAGAAGAGAAAAAAGTAGGACAGAAAAAATAAGAGAACCACAAAGGTAGGAGATGAAAGAAAATAAACGAATAGCTATGCAGAACAAGATCTATCCACTATTCAAAGGAATGTTCTCCCTGATTTTACTTCTTGAGCATCCTGTTCTGTTTAGCCTAATCCCACTGCTAAACTAATTAATTCAACAGGGGCTTAAGGTACACAAACCAGAAGTCACAAACTAATACATTCAGAGTAGCTTAGGAGTTACTAGAAAAAAAAAAAAGCTAATCTTCCAATGCAGATGCTGTGCTTTGATATACAGATTAAATTCAAGTTCCTAGGTAATATAATAAGAATCAAGCTAACCGAAGAAATCAAAGTGAAAAAAATAGTTTTGAAGACAAACTGTGTATTAGTTTCATGCAAGAGCGTGACAGTATCAAAAGTTAGAACATAAATCTGCAGTCTTGAGGAAAGAAGAGGGGGAAAAAAAACTGAAAGCATCCTTTTGTATCTACAAAGCATACAGAACCGATTTATACTGTGCTCAAACTAGGTTTTATGAGTTAATCATCTTTAAGCAGAGACTATGTTAATGTTAATCTATGAATAACATTCCCTTTTATTGGCACATCACTGAAAGCATTTTTAGATATGAAACTTCTTTGCTTTCTAGCAGTTTATTAATTATTGCCCCACTACCTCAGTCTTCAACGATATATAACCCAGGCAGCTTTCCAAATTCATTCTCAGGGAGTGTGGTGCTTACCAGTTCATGCACTTAGTAAGAATCTTCATTATGCCTCCACAGAAGTAACGATGCTCTTAATGCAAACACCTGAGTAGCTCAGCTGCAAACTATTGGCAGTTGGTGACAACACCAGCAAGAGCTACTCACATGTTCTATATCCAAGTGTAGAGTCTTGGGGACTTGGGATTTAAAATAATTTGAATCCTACTGAAGATGACCTTGTTCGTTCAGCTTGCACTCACCTGCAAAATTCTGTTTGCCTCCAGAAACGCCTCAGACACATGGTGTACACGCAATGCCAATAAGCTATAATCTCTTGATTGAAGGTAACGGCTTTGGCAAAATAGTTTTATATTTGTTGGTTTAATGGCATTATTCTTGTTAAAAGAAGCATAAAGCTGTTTCATACTTTTTAATGTTTGACTTAAGAAACAAGAACATAAAAATTAGACCAGCAGAAATCATGTGGTCATTGCCAAAGGTGACAGCAATGCTGATTTCTTTAAACTATCATAAAAACATAATTAGCCTATATTTTTAAGTTGGATTTACAATCAAGCCCTTAAGGAAATATATGTTTAATTCTAACAGAATTAGATTTGAGTGACTTCAAGTCACTTAAAGTGATTTTAGGTTCCTTAGAGGTCTGTTTTGGGGTTTTTTGGTAAAGACAAGCACAGCTGTGGTGATAAATTCACAAACTGTCTACTTGTATGCACAGAAGCAGCCCTTCTAGATTAATAACAGGAAAAAAAACAACAAAAAACAAGCACTTGACTAACTGCTCCCGCCTAACATGGCAAGCAAGCTCACAATCTGTGAGTTCACTAAAACAAAAGACAGACTTGGGTTTTCCCCATAAACATGTCCGAGGTATGTCATCAACCAACAGAAGGCTGACTCCATGAGTGAGGAGATATGATCAGCTGGTGATGGGCTGAAAAGAAACTTGCAGTCCTTGCTGTAGGAGGTGAGACATACACCACTCAAGCCCTTGGGAGACTGTCTGCTGGGACATTGACTACAAGGATTAGATATATTTATTCATTAAAAATAAGTTTGTGAAGACTCTGACCTCAAGGGTTTGTTCTCTGGAGAACATATTTTTGAGTTTTAGAGAAAGTGTTGGAAAAATACCATATTAGAAACATTGGGAATTAAAAAATCTCAAGTGTCTTGTTATCAAGAATCTGGAGGATGCTTGTTCCACTATCATATCTGCAACTTTTCAAGCTTCTTGCTTTGTCAGGAGCTGCTGAGCCTTTGTTCAGGAAGACAGACCTAAATGCTGCCCCTTATGACTATGCCTCTATGGATCAGCTGTGCTTGATCTCATAGCTCTGGACAAACAAGCTCTGAAACAGGGAGAAATACAACTGGCTAATTAGGCATGGTCCCTGGCCGCAGAAGCAGGGCTGGTTTCCCTCTGCATCACTGCACAGCATCAGCTAGTTAGGAGACTGGGGGTAACTCAATACGATGCCGCACTGTGCACTCCATACACACCCTTATCCCCTTTCCAAACCACAACAGAAGAAAGGCAGAAGAGAAGGAAAAAGGGAAGGTAATTTTCTTATGTCCCTAATATTTGTCAGTTCTACCTAGCCACACCAATATTTAAATCCCTACAAAAACCATGAGCTGTTTGCAACTAGAAAACACTTTGACTAGATAAATTACTGAAATCCCTAAATTAGTTACATTTCACACTGCTGCATAATTCTGAGCCAAAAAATGTCTTTTAAACCCCTGTACACTGTCTCCCCTTCTTAGTTCATATATCTATCACAAAGAATGACCCTATATCTGATCTTGCATTCCTCACCCACCAAAACCACCACTGATTGTATAACTAGGTCTAACCACTGCATTTCTAGGCTTCTTTGAAATACCTCATATGATAAGAGTTTTAATTCTTCTCCTGACAGTGACGCACGATGTGGTGATCCCATGGACAAGCAATGAGTGCTAGTTTCACTGTCACCATAGACTAAAAAGGTAAAAGCCAAACGGTGGCAAAAGGATGCAGTACATTTGAACAGTCTTTTGCCTTTCAGCTTTCCAGCTTCCTTCTCTCATCCACACTCCAAATACGTCTTGCTACACATAATTTTGCATGGAAAGAAAAGAAGATGAGAACAGCTTGAGATAGTAAGAGTGAAAGCAAAAGAAGAAGCAGTTCTGCAACAAATAAATATGAGATGACCTCACATCCGACAAAACTGTCTTTTCTTCCAATTTTCCATACAGTTGATTAAAAAGGAAAACAAAAATGAACAATATATTCTCAACTTTGATTTCTAATGTCAATATTTTGCATTGATGAACTGTTTGTTTGGTTTTTTTTTTCATTTTGCATTTTATGTGTGTTTTGTTGTTAACAGAAATGTTATGATTGTGTTTAACAGAAGTTTTAGTCTGGGTTTAGGAGCTGCATCCTCAGCAGGGGCCCCTCCTGGTCCTCAGCTCCCTTTTAATTCTTCCGATTTCTTACAACTTGATTCTGTGTTACTGATGTGCTGGCTACTTCCTTCATCTTTGCTCTACTCTTTCACCTACTATAAAATACTGGTTTTACTACTTCTGTGGATTTTAAGTACTACAACATCTAAATCAGTACCTTATTCATAGTCTTTCAAAAATATGCTATAAAGCAGACAGACGGAAGTTACCTATAGTATAGTCTAGCCCAGAGCTGTAAGAATGCAACCTTAACATCTGTCAATCACTTTATAGCATTCTTTTTTCATAGTTTCAGTTGGATTGTTTAAGTGAAATAATACATCACAGTTAAAACCTACTATAGGAAATTTTCGCTGTTGTGGAGTTTACTTATTTGTTGTTGTTGCATTTTTTCCTTCAGTTTTACCCCTCCTTTTATTTCAGTTTCTTGTACTTCTGCTTTTCCCAGAAACATACATCGTCCACACTCCTATTATTATACTTGTCCAATTATTGTTTAGTGCTCGCTTTACACACATTTAGGCTTTAAATTTTTTTTGTTGTTCATCCAGGATAAAATATTTCAAGACCTCTAGAATGTTACTTTTAAGCCTGGTGGCAATACCACTACTCTCTATATCAGGTACATACTTCTGTATGAGAATTTTAACATAACAGTTAACTGAACAGCGATGTATGGGAGTTCATTAGCACTCATCTCAACTTATCAGCCAGGCATTGACCAAATGGCAATGCCTAAGAGGAATCAGATGAGACAGAATTACTCTAGCTGCAAAATGAGAAGGCATTTGGCACGTAGCAGTTTCCTCCGGTGGCACCAGCAATCAAGGGAACAATGGGATTTTCCTTCCGTTACCACGGCTGCAACTGAAAGGTGAAGATGGACCACAGGGAGGTGAGATGAGACAGCAGCCGAAGGCGGAGCCTAGCAGAAGTGCAAGCCTTGTAGCAGTGAAAACAGGGGACCTCCAAGAAGACAGTCAGGTTGTAATTAGGAAAATGTACGATAATTAGAATGTTGAAAAACTTGGGTTTCCAAGGTTACATTTCTTAATGCACCATTTCTTGTGTCACCCGAGCATTTAATCTAGATCCAAAAATGCTGCAATGCCCTGTGTTGTAACTGTCAGGTTTCCTATCCAGGGTAAAAGATGAATGTGTCTTAAAACATGATCTAAGCTGAACTCTATGCTATGGATGGCAGCCATCCTGGGCGGGTGGTTCTCAAAAACATAAACCAAATTCCCCAAACCCACATGAAACTCCCCATGTTGTCCCAAAATACCTTCACACACATGAGGAGGTGATTGTAGGACATAAAAAAGACATGAACAGACCTGTGCAGCTCACAGGAGCCTCACACCATTGCCTTCCTAGGAGAAAATAACCTCTAACCAGTAAATCACAAAAATATCTCCCTCCCATTACTCATCTTTGATATCATAAACCCTTAATTGTTTTCTATATCAAGGAATTATCTCATCAGGATTATTATTTAGAGAGATACTACACAGAGCTACTGTAACCTGACAGTTTGAAATACTTCCCCTGAATATTTTATGCTGAAATCTCCTTCACTTGGACAAAAATCAATGGCCACCACCAAACCACAGTGACTGCAAGACCTTATATCCGTCAGGCTTTCCTATCTCTATGCACAATGGTGCACTGCAACAATAAACCCTAACTCATAAAACCCCCTCTTGCTGAGGGCGTTATTTAACATTCACAGGAGCATGAGAGAGCAGAGATAATGTTGCAATGTTCATAACCACCTATTTACAACATGTGTGGGTCATTAAAATGTCCAATGTTGCAACAATTACTAATATTTATGTGGTTATATAATGTCATTTAATGTATTTACCATTATTCAGCCTTTCATTAATCTCTTACGCAAGGCTCTTAAAATATAAGCATGTAAACTACTCTTGCAATTAAATCTACATTAATCAACAAAGGAACTATAATTGTATTAAGATACTGCACTGAGTTTCCCATCAAATGAGGAAGGGGGTGTGCTGGTGGGGAACACAAAACAAAACAAAAAAACCCAAACAAACAAACAAACAAAAAAACCCCCAAAATAAGAGTACTATCAAGAAGGGCTGTTTATGAACAACACTCTGTAAAACACCACAACACAGTCCCTGCCAAAAGCTCTGCTCAGACTAAAACGCTCATCCTCTGTTTTTGGCTGCAAGGCCTCCACAGGGCTTTCACAGCTGGGCTGCCACAGCCTGATCACGATTCATCAGCCAAGGCTGCTCCTGCTCCGCTCGCCCTTCTGACACCGTCACCTAATTAGCAGGCAGCAAGAAGTAATTCTGCTCTCTCCATCCTTGTGTAAAAGATGGTCCACGGGAATGTGACTACACAAGATGCTCTAGGGTACACTCCCAGCAAGCCCCGGGTTTTGCAAGTATCCAAAGTTCCTGAGTTAAAAGTATTTATTTTTTTCCAGTTTCACTAGGTTTTATTCAGACAGTAGAAGAAATTACTGCATTTTAGTTGTCCTTTTCAAATTGAATCCTTTTCTATAATCAACCTATCAGTAAAACAATCTGACATTTACATAATTAAGCTATTAGCAAAGCAGTATTATGGATAACAAATACATTGGTATAAGTCACAAGAGCTTGTAAAGCACAATGAGTATCTATTCATTGTGAAGGTGGCAGAGCAATTCGGGAACTGCTAGGTTTAAGAAGAGTCCAACGCATACAGCTGGGGGGAAGTTGTTGTAAATACAAGACCCTATCCTAGAGTCTCCAAACTGAAAACAATTATACTAATATCATCAGGCATTGCAAACAAATCAAAGGCATCTTATTTGATGAGTCAAAGTATATCCCATCATCTCCACTGGAAGAGCTTAAGGAGTGACACTGGATTCATTTCTGACCCAGGATCCCAGACTGAAAGTTTGTTAGAGTGTATGCACAGCATCCAAACAATGTTGTATGTATTCACCACAAAAGCAGTGGAACTGAAAACTAAAAAAGAACAGTCTTACAATTCTCATAATTATTTCAGCTTTTATTAAGAGGAAGAAAAGAAGACAAAATTTCTAAAGGCTTCCTTCAGAGGATTCAACACGTTTGGCAAGTACCATACCAGAACACACAGTCCCTACATATATTTTCTCTCATATCTGTGTTAGCTTTTTTTCATTTTGTTTTGGATTTAAGGACTGTAAAACAGACTAGAGAGGCTGAGCTAGAAGCATGATAAAGGACCAGATGGACAACCTCCCCTGAGCAAAAGAAACAATGTGGTCCTCCATGCTGTCCTCTCCAGCTTAGCCAGATCTTGTGGCTGGGTTGTGTGTGAACTGGTAACATGCTCTTAGTGACTTCATGTAACAGTTGACGGCAAAAGGTATAAATAAAATGCTTGTTAAACAATGAAATTACTTAGATAAATGTGGCATAATGTTACTTATTTTGGAACTATCACGTGTCAAAGTATTGCTAAATGCAGAAAAACTGGTAGGCATGTCACTTAGGATCATGGTGATAGGCACCTCTGATAGATGACAGAGAACTTACTGTAATTGCATATCGAGGCAGCATCGCAAACATCAGGATGCCACACAGTGATTAATGTCTAGGGCTTTTTTTGGCTCCATTTAATAGAAGACTTACCCAGCCTCCAGCTGCTAACATTTATATGCCGCTGTCTCAGAATATTAACTGTTTATTAGACAGCCTAAACAAGACGTGCTACATGAACGTACTGAGAGGATAAATATGTGTTAGAAAAACATCTCTAAATTATGACCTCCAGAGATCCTAATAGATACTCATTGTGCTTTACAAGCTCTTGTCACTTATACCAATGTATTTGTTATCCATAATATTGCTTTGCTAATAGCTTAATTATATAAATGTCAGATTGTTTTACTGATAGGTTGATTATAGAAAACGATTCAATTTGAAAAGGACAAATGAAGTGCAGTAATTTCTTCTACTGTCTGAATAAAACCTAATGCAACTGGAAAAAAAATACTTTTAACTCAGGAACTTTGGATACATATTTCCCTATGGAAGAGAAATAGGCATCTTAGAATGCCAAAACACTAGCCTTTCTTCTTTCCAGGGCATGGCTATTTTTAAAGGTACTGTTCGAAGTGTTTTGGTTTTTTTTTAAATCTTTTCTATATATAACATATGTTTAAAAAAAAAAAAAACTGCAGTCTGCTTTTTTGCTGATAAACTTGCATAGTAGCTCTTCAGTAGAACTATATTTGACTTTTAGACAAAAAGCAACACAAAGAAGAATAGAGGAAATGTACTTTGCACAAAAATGACAGTCTCTAAGATGCAAAAGAAGAGCCAGTGATCTGTACACAGTGGAAGGCTGCTTCAGGGGATTTGTAACGAGGAATAAAGAAAAGCCCTTCAGAGCTGCTGGTTCAAATACAGCCCAATCAGTAGTGACAAAGAGTCATTACTAGCCCCTTGCCTCTGTGCATGAGTTTATCATGGCAGTTCAATTTTCAATGGACAATTATCAACATCACTAAGAAAAACCTGCCACTTCCACGGGCAGATTGAAAGCAGACTAATAACTCCCATCGAAAGGAGACTCTTCCATGACTAAAACTCTTTGATAGGGAAGAATGAGAGGACTTGCACTACCACTGCCTATGCTGGATGTGTGCTGCACTTTTTATTAATATAAGACAGCTCTGCAGAGTCATTAAACCAGCACCATTCTAATTATGCACCAGCGATTAAGCAGATGTGACACTGAGTGAGGAAAATGTTTGATTAACGATCCAGGTGTCTAACTTTGAAAGAGTACATTTAGCAGTGTGAATTTGGGAACAATGGAGCTTAGAAGAGGACAGCTTTTGATTTCAGCCGTAGTCTGCCCCTGTAATGTTATGATCTCGTGTTAGGATTGCTGGCCACCTTCTCAACAGGCAACTCAGCACAGAAATATTTCTCATTGTGCACACCAACAAACTTACTGAGTCTTCTGATCTGTTTTCAGCTTTTTATTCTACTTCAGTATGAATAATCATTGCTGGGATTCACTTTATTTACCTCTAACACTCTTAGCTTTTGGCTGTGTACAGAGAGGAGCTTTGCAGGAAAACACCACACATGTTTTAATTTGTCTCTGTTCTATACATAATTGTTAAATGGTTGCTTGAATACTATCCATTTTGGATCAGTTTCCCACATCTAATTAAGAGTAGGTATCTAGAGTCTAGACCTCTCTCAGTCTGCATGGGAAAAAAACCAAAAAAGCCCAGAGAAGAGCAACATTGTGAAAAGAGGCGACACTCCCAGTGTGAAGCAGCTTGTCCGTACTGATCCATCATTATTTGGCAAGACTGGTTTAGCATAATGGCCTGAATAGCCTGGCATGCTGGCATTACATTTGACATCGCACGAGCCAAATACTTGCAGCCAAAAGCGTAGGAATTCATCTGTGAGGAAACTCAAGTCTTGTCATTAAAGTCAAGTTTTATAGCCAGGGATGTCCACGCAGCTGCTTGCATTCAAGTTACGCCCTGAAGGCAATACATCGCCCTGACTCAGTTAATCCTCTAGTTAGCCAGGGAAGTGCTCACACACACAGAGATAAGGGGGAAAATGCTTCTGCAATACTTTGTGCTTTGCACTTTACAGAAATTCACCTTTTCACCCACTTTTAATTGTGTCTGCCAGTCTTTTTTTGGGCTAGGAGGTCCTCTGAGGCACATCCCAGCATACGGAAGGGGGCAGCTCACAGAAAGGGAGCCTCACGCACACTCCATTAAAATACAGTTCTCTCCTCCCTTCTCCTTTATGTTGACCTAGGAAGTCAGTGTCAAGTCATTTCTCCCGAACCTCTGCTCTCCTCTTTCTAGTTTGAGGAGTTAGAATAGGTCACCAGGAGCTTTATGCTTTGAAATTTGTAATCTGTATCAGCAAAGGCCAGGAAGAGACCAGGAATAAAATCAGCCTTTGTCAAAGTCTGCTGATGAAAATGAGTCATCCTTTTGGGTCTGCAGGTGCAAAAGATTTTACTAAATTAAAAATACAGGTATTAACAGTCACAGCCAGTGGTCTGTTCGGAGTATTTATAAGGAAAGATTGACAAGCGACATGTTTATGCTGCAAAACCCTGATAAACGAGAATTACAGGGTAAGATATAAGTGGTATCACTGAGAACAGCACCAAGCAAAGCAAAAGAAAATGTAGAATAAGCCATTAAAACATTTCTTAGCAATTACTGCTAGTCAGAAGCATATGCAAACAACTCATGTATATACTGTTTACTGGTCAAGTGGAATAATCTCCAACCATCTAGTTTGCCATGAAAGCACAGAGAAACAACTAAGCCAGAGATTAACAGGACTAGGAAATACATTTTTCTTTGCATATTTAATTGCTTAAAGGACAAACCTTCATATGACTTCTGAACACCTTTCCCCTTTTCTAATAGGGAAAAGCTCTCAATATTTTGAGTAGCATTCCCCAATTTTATGAAATTTCTTATTACAGTAGACACCAGGTAGATTCACCAGCACATATGCCAGGCATGATCCTTCATGTGGCCTGAACAAAGCATGGACTACAGCCAACAACATATCTTCCAACATTTTGGTTATTTACACGTAGGCTAAATAAAACAACAAATAACTTCAGCCAGAAATCGTGCACTGACAGAGAAATGGATTATACTTTCCATTTATATATATTCCACTCTAGGTTATAAACATATTTTCTGTAACCTTTCAGTATTATACTCTATCACTCCTGTTGCAGGAAAAAATAGCTAGCAAACTTCCATTAAGAAATGAGTAAATAATATATTACTTACAAAAGTTGTATTTTCCAATAATAATGTGGTTGTATTTGTCTCTACATTCAGTTCAACAACATGTCCATTCCTATTTTTATACACCACTGCCGTATCTGCAACAACAAGGGTATTAACAGTTAGCAAACACATTGGATATTTAATACATCTGTGGAAAAAACCAGCATATTACAGTCATTAGAATATCTTTTTTAGAATATGCAAACATGATTGAGAAAAGAATTGCACTCATAATATCTAGTTTTGTTGATTTACCTCATGAGCTTCAAAAACATCAGTTTATGCCATTTCATTTAAATGAAAACATTTTGTGTGGCAAGAATGGGATTGCTGTGAGTGAAGCGACATCTTGAATGTAAAACTGTTCTCACCTAGATATCACTGTCACTCTGAGACGTCAACATCCAACCATACTCACCATGAAAAGGGCCATATACCAAAGCAAAGTTTTGCAAAGAAAAAAGCAAAAAGCTTTTGCTGGACACCATATTCACACATCTCCTTAGAAGTGATTCTACCAAAACATCTGTACTGTTCTGCATCTCTGGTAACCGGATTTACAAAGATGTGTACTACATCTTAAGACAGTCCATGTCCTGTGTGATCAGTGCTGGGCCACAGCATACCAGATTGTCACATAAGCCAGCAAAGGAGGGTTAAAGCTAAATAAGTCCATTTGGAGAACATTTAAAACATTGTGGGATAAACTGTCGTAACTTTCCCCTTCTACTACTTGCTTGATTTATAAGTTTCCATAAGAAAAATAATCAAATACACTTGAACTAAAGGAAAAAAAAAAAGAATTTGAAAATTAATTGTGGCTACTATGAAAAAGGCTTCATACCTGTTTGTATCAATACCTGCAAAATTACCAAGAAATATACAATAACTACATAAGCTTTGATTTAAAAAAAAAAACAAACAGACAAAACCAGTTCTAACACAGATCACAACTGATCTAGTGAGGCCCTCTCGAGCCCCACGTTGGGCACCAAAAAGACTGTGGTGGTTTAGCCCGGATCACCACACAGTTCTTTGCTTGCCCTCCCCCTGCCCAGCAGGACGGGGGAGAGAAATTGGGAAGAAAGGAAAACTCGTGGGTTGAGATAAAAACAGTTTACTAAAAATACTAAAAACTACAAACCTAACAGAATATAAGGATATTAATATAAGCAAAATATACAAAATGAACAATGTACAGTTTCTCACCACCCAATGTCCAAATGACCGATGCAGCCCGTCCTGAGCAGCGATCACGGAAACGACACCGAGCAGCAAGCAAAGGGGGGAGAGCAAGCTAGCAAGGGAGAGGGAACGATGCCAGCAAGCAAGAGAGAAGAAAAGGATGCCAAGGGTGCCCGAACGGATACCCGAAAAAGAATTGCCCCCTCCCATGGGCCACCCCCCACTTATATACTGAGCATGACATTTATGGCATGGAATACTCTCTTTGGCCAGTTTGGATCAATTATTCTGTCTGTCTTTTGCCCAGCTTCCCGCATCTGCACGTTAACGAGACCTTAACGAGACTTGGAAAGCCAGACAGTGTCCTTGGTCTCATTAACAACAACTTGTATCATCAGAGTGTTTTTATCAACATTCTTCACACATGAAATCCAAAACACACCGGCTACTGAGAAGGAAATTAACTCCATCCCTGCTGAAACCAGGACAATTTCCCACTATTTCTAATAAGAGATTGACTGCTGATTCTTTCCTGTTATTTAAAACCCATATAAGAGACTTCTATTTCATCAAATGAAACTATTTTGTTATTAAAATGTAGAAAGCATAAAGAAAGTTCTAAATTAAGACTAAAAGAAACAAAAAAAAAAGTTACTAATCCTGAGTTATATCTGAGAAATTCATTACAGATCCCTGAATTTTATGAAGTGGGATGTAAACACGACTGGAGAAAAAGGTTATGCTATCATAAAAAAATATGCTTCGCTTATTCAGAAGAATGTAGCTGTATTTTAATTGACTCCACAGAAACTCTAGATATACAGCACTGGTGAATGTCCTCTGGCATGTTCTGCTAAATTAATGAAGCCTCATTTTAAGAGCTCACTAAACTATTTTAGGATCACGTCTGGGAAGTGGGGTGGGATTGATGGAGTTTAGGACAGGATTATCAGAGCCGTTGCTTAGGAAGGAAAATTAGATTGTGAAGTGTGGAATTAATAGCAACTTCTTATAAAGAAAAAAGATTTCAAATATTCATTTTTAATAAAAAGAGGTAACAGTTTGTAGAACATTATTGTGGATTCAGGTACTGGCTACTACAGAACATTTAAGTTTTTACAACTCCTCCTAGGGTTTTTTGCATGTATTCTTCTAGGTATACTAGCACTGAAAATCCCAAATTACATTGTACCACAGTGCTACACAATATTATAGAAAAAATAAAGTTGTCTGGACAAAGAGCTGTCCCCAGTTATGCGTAAACCATAATGGGAGAAATGGCATGTACAACCTAGAGGCATTAAACAGCTGTCAACAACTAGCCCTGTTCATTCCTCCTGCTTGAAGAGAGCTCTAAACAATGCATTTTTGGTCCATAGGTGAGACTAATATGCTACCAAAGTCCAAACAACAGCATCAGAATGGAATTCCTTCTCAGTTACCTACTTTTCTACATGCCATGTACATTTGGCCAACAGGATCTATAGCATCATGCCTCATTAACTAATCCTACCAAGAACATTTCATCAAATAATGAACTTTCCGTTAAGTTTGCTAACAGGACCACAAGTAAAATACACAGTGCTAGGGCTCTTCTTGCAAGTGTGAAACAGCATTTGGAACAGCAAATACTGTGAATGACATAAATTAAAGCCTTTGTTCTCAAGTTAGAAGAAAATTTATTCAAATGATCAGAACAGAAAACTGAGAGTCAGTCTCTTCAAAAGGTAGACTTTTCTGGACAGTAATTATACCTCTCACTAAACCCAGGCTTTCATCTTTATGTTGGATTCAGTAGTTAACTCCTAAAGTGCAGACATCAAATGAATGCTTGCAAAATGCATGGAGATTCTCAGATAAAAGATTGTATCAAAATACCATGCAAGCGTTGAACACAAATATAGTCTTCAAAAGTAGTCATATTTATTTATACAGAAGTCTCATTCCAATCAATAGCTTGTCAGGCCAGATAATGTGACAGTTGATGGTCACAGAACATAATGATGATATATTCATTCATAGTGCAAATGTAAGTAAGAGCCAGAAACATACATTTGCTTTGAATTTTTTGTTACCTATGGTCAAAAAGTTTATAGAATAAAGTAATACCCAGTCCTTAACATTGTCCATTTGCACAACTTATTGATTTATTTTGTTTACTCTCTTGGTGTCTTCACCACAAAGAAGTTCAGGGATCCCTGACACTTCAGAAAACTGTTCAGAGAAGTAGAGTTCCTACTTCAAAGAAATTCTTATGTAATTTAAAACAAAGAGTAGTATCACGTAAAGACCTCTCAGCACAAACTGCAGCACTGAAGAGCCACGTTATCCATCTAAGGACATTACTAAAATAGAAAGCATTCTCTGTTAAGCAAAGGAGAATGTGAGGAAGCCTCTATGAAGAACACAAGTTATCAGCCCTGGATGATGTACACAAAACAGTCTCTAAAACAACTCCCTGAAAATTTTTTACTTGTAATAGTTGTCATATTTCTGAAAACTTTGGAAACTCCAGAGCATTCGATGACGGATAAGATTATTCTGTGCTACTAAAAGTGAAGACAGACACTCAAGAGTCTGTACGTAAGTTATCCTCACGTCAGTGACAAATGAAATAGTGGCACAATAAATCCAGGATTCTTCCCACAAAATACTGACTAGCAATACAATTAATACCCAATAGCATTTTATGGAATATAGATCTTGTTACATGAAGTTTGACAGGGTTCTGTTTCATAGAGGCAACTATGCTGAAGCTGTATATTGGGTTTTCTTCAAGGTATTTAATTTATTTTAAGACATCATGATTGCAGAGCTTACAATATACAGAATTAATGGGAAACACATTAGAAGGATTAAAAATAGTACCATTCAGAAAAATAATAAGAAAGACTGGGTACTTCTACCAAGTGATCTGTCTCACCTGGCTACCCGATCATTACTGGAGACGGGAGACTGGAATCGAAGAGCAGTGATGGAAAGAAAAGCTCATGGGCTTACTTATACAGTTAAACACTGTACTATGTGCTCTCAATGCAATATCGTGGCAAAAAGTTGATGAAATTCTTCTGTGTAAGTGGATCACAAGTATAAGTCCTAGGGTGATCTTCCCTCTGCTCACACCACTGGGGAGATTAACATTAATGTAAAACGCCCAGTTCCTGAAACGCACACTGTGAGAATGGGAAATGAGTAAAGAGGAGTGCTAAGTAATTGTCAGTGTAACTCTGGATCAAAGGCAAACAAAAATGTGAGGTTGGAATGGCTAAAATTATTTGAGTTAACAAAGAGAAAGTTCAAAGACATCTAGGTCATATATTTAGTTAAGAAAAAGCTGCTGACAGGTATGGAAGTTGGGATGTGTGGAAGAACTCAGCAAAGGAGATGGATGATAGAATCACCAGCCTTGGGACGTTTTTTTCTTAAAGATGTGCTTCAGATCGTTACGTTAAGATCTAGTTTAGTCTGAATGCGGGTATAAATATAAAAGCTTGAGTTGATGGCTGTTGTGATCTCTTCTGGCCTGGAACCTGTGGATTCAACTTCCTCTGTTGATTTTCTCATTCCCCTCTGCAGTGAATCTTTGGGAATACAGGATTCTCTGCACAATATCACTCATGTTTGTAGCTCTGTGCTAAGACAATTTTAATCAAAATCTCAAACCTTGGGTTTTTTTTAGTTGGCTGCCTGTGGGATCAAGGGATATTTATTCTTCCTTTTGATACATAATTTGCCTCCTGTTTGTGCCTTCTACTCCACTTCCCTACACACTATCAAATATTGATCTCAGCTGCAGATGGGATACTGGGGTTCATTAGTGTTACAGCTTTGTTCAGAGAATCCACACGGGTGTATGATGCTCAAAGGCACAGCATGCAAATTCCACAAATCTCAGAAAAGGAAATTTTTCCCAGACAGACAAAATGGACTACCTCTCTTTCTCTCCTCTCCTGCCTTACCCTGCAGCAGGCGGTTTAGTTTACTTGCTGAGATGGTTTGGGTACAGCTTACCAAATTGATTCACTCGATTGCAGGGGTTTCAACAAAGACTGCCATAAATATCTTTCTTGTTCTCTGTGTTGCCTATTTAAAGTTTTTCATCAGCACTGCAGTGCCTGGTTTAATTAAATGCATTGGATTTGTTAGAAGACAAACTTAATGTCTGTTTGAATGAGGTAACAAACCTGATGATTCAGCGGTCATGTGATGACAGGCCGACAGAAAAAGGTATGGTAAGGTCAGCTATTATTATAGATAACTATATTTGGGAAGAATTTACTTGACCTTGATTTTGAGGTTATTTCTAAACCTGACTCTGAGGGAGGTTGCCTAGTAGACACAAGCTCTGTAGACCAAACCTGCTTCCAAACAGGTTCTCTACAACTTATTTGGCTTTCACATATAATGCAATATTAAATAAAATATTACATAAAAACAAATTTTAAAACCAGAATTATTCTGTGGTTATTGCAGCATAACAATTTCACCAGAGTCAGTCACGTAAATATTACATCCTCTTACAAAATTACATTAGCTGTAGAACCAACAATAATTTATTTTATAATTGTGTGGCTAAATGTCAAAATTCTTATGCTATTGTATGGTTTTAAAAGTAAATTTTTTCATCATGTGCTCTATCTCTAGGTAAAGAATGTGGAACACACTTTCTGCTGAAGTGATTAAGCCATACCATTTAAATCATAGTTTGGATGTATATTATCAATACCATAAATACAACCCTCAGTGATGCAACTATTAGGTAAATACGGCATCATCATAATCTCAAGTGTTTTCAAATGTAAGCAGCATTTCATATAAATAGTTTTACTAAGGCTATTGTTCCTGCTTTAGGTTCAACACTGGTAAAGGTTCTGCTCAGGATCAGGATGTGTGTTGTTTGCAGAAGATGCAGCTTTATACTGTACACGGCCTAATAAATATTGTTCCAGGGGAATGTCAAAGTACAGGCAAAATACCATAAAAATGCAAAGAAATCAATGCAAAACTTTTTGTATTTGACAAGAAGCTTGACCCCCATCAATTCTGCAGTAACTTCTTTACCCTCATTTATTGAATTTACCATCATTTCTTGAATTGACAACACTCTGCCATGTCCTAAACACTACTGAATTCATTTGCAGCACTCACTGTTGCAACGAGCTTCACATGTTGTCATATATGTTCACATTATCAAAAAAATAAGGCCCTTTTAAATTCTAATGAATAATTATGTATTATTTGAGTGAAAAAAAATGGATTAACTTCCATCCTTACTACATCACTGCCACTGAAAATCAAGCCTTGAATACCATTGGTGTAAGAATTTGGCACAGGGTCCATATGGCCTTTAGCGATTTAGCTTTCTGAAAGCAGGGCACTGGTGGTAACTAATTTGATGAGTATAAGCTCCGATTTCACATGTCACTGAAGTTAAGCAACTCATCCTGTAATTTAAATTACACAGACTGAGTTGAAAGGGCAAGTTACCATACACTTTAAACCGAACCTAAGTTGTGACTCCACACATATAAAAATCTGCTATTGTTTAGAGCCAGCCTCTATTATTTTTACTCAAAATGACTGTATCTGTAAGCAATGCTATGAGAAGTGGTATCTAGACTGCAATTGCTTTGCCAAATAAGTTACCTAAATATTTCAAGCAACAGTTGTGTGACGTTAGTTAGAAGGCCCAGCCGATGGGGCTCCTGTTGGAAGGCAGGGCCAAAGAAGTTTGCTGGTGACACAGCAGCACCAGTACTCAGGCAGTTTCATGCACAGAAACTATCAGATATTACCGCAATCTGTCAAACAGTCTTGAGAGCATAAGTAGCATCTAAAAAGTGAAGGAAAGACAAGGAGAGACATCCAAGCAATGCTGAAAATCTGCTTCACAATATCTAGAATAAGGAAGCCTCAGGGCAGTCTTTTGAAATTACTGATAGTGTTAACCTGTAAATGGTTGTTTTCCTGCTGAAAATATTTACTAAGTTTTAGTTTGTTTAAATAAAATTCTGCTTTGTAGCACAAACAGCAGCATTAAGAAGTCACAGTCCTCCTTTTCCTTATATTTTTTAAACACAAATATAAGAGAAGGTTGATACCTTGCTGTCAGCACATATATCAATCAGCCTTTCGCCGTACACAGTAGTATTAGAACTGCAGATGGCATTTCATTAAATTGAATACAGAAATGTCATGCTAATTAAAATAGAGAATGCTTTCTGATTTAACGAACAGGAGGTGCTAGACAAATCTTTGTCTAATTAAGTGTTTGCTAATTAAATAAAATAGTAATTTACAAAGATATTACAGATACAGACCAAATTTCAATATGCCAGATAACTCACATGTCAGCTGAGTAAAACTTCCACTGCTTTTCTAAAAGCTTAGGCTCCTGATAGAAGCGCTTTCAAGAAAACATTTATTCTCTGTTAGTTTTGTAATGAAAATTGTGACTCTTTTAGACAATTTTTCATTATACTGAAGATTCCCTATTCAAAATGACTTGCAAAGTTGCAGACACAGGAAATTCCTGTACTTTCTGACTTTTGCAGGTGGTCTACTTCGCTTTCCCTTCTAATGCCCACCACAAAATAACCAAAAACCAGGTGGAGATCTTACGGCACAGTAGCTACAGAAACGGAAGCAGCACAGTCACAGTAGCATCCCGCCGGACAAAAGTAAATTAGCTCTGCTGAGAGGGTGGACTTAGTTATTCCATAGAGATATATTAACATAAAGATAGAGCTGGAGAGAGCAGATCTTGACTTAGGCTGATATTGATGGATTAATCAGCCTAATCAAAAACAATCTGGAACTTTTTTTGATTATGCTTTAATGCATGTTGTATATATGTGCAGATAAGGGCAACTAGCACAAACTGGGAGTGCAGGCATTTGCACAAAATCTATACTCTTACCTTCTTTGACCCAGAATAAAGTGACCCAGATAACTCAAATCTCCATTCTTTATCAATGTATCCTCCTCTTTCCTAATCTTGGTGTTGGGTATCATACCAAGTCAGACTCATGTCGATTTTCAGTGGTCCCGATTACTGTAGTATATCAATATATTAATATCTTCAACTCCCTCAATAGTCACTACAAAAACAAATTTTGTAAATTTGTCATTTACAAAATCACAGATTTCTTCGCTATCAGGCAATGGCACAGGATCCTGTCTCATTACTACAACTGCTGATATCCCCATGCCAGCACTTCAGACCGAACAGAGGAAGCACATACCTCCTGAATATCAACAAATCTGCTGGCAGTCTGTTTTACAAAAAAAAAAAAAACAACACACTAGTGAAATACACAGTGCAGTTAAACTTGACTTCTTGAGCTTGAAGTGAACCAGGTGAGGAAATATTCACTGTAGAGCTGTGGGAGGCAATAAAGTGGGCAGTGAGCATCAGCCACAGGCAGTAATGTCTGTGAGCAGCTCAGCTGGAAGAACATGACTGCTGCCAAAGCAAGTCACTTCCATACATGTTGGAAAGATGTAAACACAAGAGAAGGAGCTCAATTACTTCACAATGACACCAAAGATTTAGCTACACAGAATGAAATGCATGTACTCACAGATAATGTAGCTGAATAAAGTCACAGGGACTGTATTGGGGCTCTATTCAGACATGCTGTGGAAACCAGGTGCGCTGTCAGCTTAGTTTTCACAGTAAGACTAAACTATCACACCTAGGTTTTTAAAAGGTTCCTCTTCAGCGTATTGCCATGACAACACAACAGTATTCTAATTTAGAAATTTCCATGTTTTTCCTACAATTTACCAATTTATTAACCGCTAACTTAAATTGCAACCCCCTGAGGGCTTTGGTCCTGCCATCCACGGCAGATAGCAGATATAGCTTGCTGGAGCTATTTCTTCTCCAGTCTTCCTGGACGGAGAAATTTCCCTGCTCTTCTTCAAATTTCTCTTCTACCCCTCCGGGACTCTGGTTTAGAGGGAGCACAGCACCTCTACCCAAATCTGGACAAAAGCATGACTTCCCAAGTCCAGGCTGCCCCAGCAGGGTCTGTCTCATTTTCTCCGCTTCAAGAGCACGCTTACAATGACATAGCTATAGCTGAGCTCCAGCTTCAGAAATTGTCAATACACCACGTGACAGCAAGACGTTAACTTACATAATTTAAGGAGCTGTCTAACAATTACAAAAATTTGAAAGAAAATAGGAATTATGCCATAATTAATCTCCTATCAGAAGTAACAGAAGTCTCCTTCACTTTTAGAACACAATTCGACAAAGCACTACAAAGCAAATAAATAAAAATAAGTGAAAATGCAAAGATCTAAATGTGGAGTAGCATAAATGGGAAGTAGTTATCTAACCTAAAGAGCAACCACTTGATGGACTGAAGCACCAGATTTGGCTATTTTTGCTGTTCCTCCTCACACTTTCCCCACTCCACTTTTTTTAATGCAGAAATCTCCATCTGTATTTCTGTCATTACTGGGAGGAAAACGGTAGGGATATTCATTTCCCCCCCCTAGAGCAAAGCACTAAACATGATTTCACGGTGTTAAAAGCTAGGATAATAGACTTGAGTCTATTAGTCCATTCCAATTTGTTTGAAACGCAATTAAGAGTAAATCAGCACCAAGAGAGAGAGGAGGGGAAGGGGCAATATTCACAGCAGACAGAGAGCCGTCCTAATAGCCTACATCACCGCTCATGTGCCACACAACTCCAGCAAGGTCCATCAGGTTAGTACTCCTGGATATCTTCCAGTACCTACACTTTTATTTAGCTGTTTTCTCCATAAAAAAAAAAAAAAATATATATATATATAGGGACTTCAAATTAGCAAATATACTGTACTTAAGATGCTAAAAACTTTAAAGAGGAAAAGTAAGGAAAGTTATACTAGCAGTTTGGTTTTCTCACCTCACATCGTACAGCGATGGTGAAACAGCAGACATTGTTGTAGATGTAATTTTGCCAACATTCCACCTTTTCCTAAGTTTCCCACTAAGCTGCTCAGCTTTCCCAGCTACTTGGAAACACTTTTGGTCAGGAATAAAAAAATAATCTCTAGTTGCTCTCTTGCATTGCACCAAGGACCACTACTGAGCCAGCTTGGCAATGGACTCGGCCAGCTGTTGCCCAAATAATGTACATGTCCCTGGACTACTGAGAAAATCAGGGAACAAATTGTCAGTCTCAGTCACACATCCTATCCCAGCCTCCTCCCCAGAGAGATAATAAGGTGTCTCAATACAGCAGCACTTCTCTGAGAGCCTTGGGAGCTGACCCTTCTGCTGAGACTCTCAAGAGGACAAGCCAGACGGGATGCTCTGCTTTGGAGTGGGCACTGTGGCCCAGCCTGGATTTCACACAGATTACTGAATTGGCAGGGCTGCACTCTGGCTAAGACACAGTGATTTCAAGGAAGGAAGGTTTATATGCCTCTCAACTCCTATATAATTACAATTCTCAAATAAAACTGGGTGTTTCAACCTGCAACAGAGGAACATGAACTTTCTGTGCCTCTTAAACACTCTTGAGAGCTCCCCATCACTCCTACCTCCGCGGTACTCTAAATGTAACTGATATTTCACAGACAAGCCTAACAAGTGAGAAGATGAAAATTCTACAGCTATGGACATATCACGGTAAGAGTCCAGTCTCTGCAGCAGGCGGAGGGCTGCAGTTTGCTCACCCCCTTTTGCCCACGCTAAGGCGTCTCAGTGAGCTGATTCAGCCAGAGCTGATGGCTCAGTGCCTACCATCACATTCAGGCTGTGGGCCAGCAGTGGAAAGATTGCAGGTATTATATCAAAGTGGCTGCAGGGCTGTCCTTAACGAGCTGTGTAATGCAGCCCTTGAGAATCTGGCACTCCCAGAGAGGATGTCAAAGGCAAACGAGGTCATAATAGGATTTCCAGGTTTACACTGACAACGCTGATGCTTATTATTTACTGCTCTCCAGCTAATTTCTGTAGCACGTGGAAATTGTACAGGCTGTAGTAAACTTCATCTCAAAGAAATTATAATCAAAATAGAGAATACAGAGGGTGTGATTATGCAATGTAATATCTAAAGCAAGGACAGTCTAGAGTCCAGTTATTTGCTACTGAAGATGGTATTGTGAAAAATAAGTATTCACAGGCACTTAGAAGTTGAAGCAAATATAAGTATTCTATCAAATTAGTGTTACCCAGATCTTATCATATGTTTAATTCAAGATGGGCAACCTTCTACCAATGTAGCATAACTCTCCAACTTCAGTCAACTAAATCAGAGGACAACGTATTATGTTTTTTAAAAAAGCACATCAATCCTATTAAATACCAACTTTCAGAGTATGATAGTGGAAAATAACATTCCCATTCAGTATTCCATTTACCTTAATTTTTAATGATTATTCACTTCTTCAGAATCAGCTTCTACTGTAATGAAAACAACAATCACAAAATTGACTACGCCTGGCACTGCTATTGTAAGACTGCATTACACACACAAAAAAATCACCTCATTAGCTATTACACAAGCAAATGCTCCTCTCTAATGAATAGAATGACTGTCTTGAACCTTGGCCCACAGCTAATACAGGGAGAGAATAATCTAAGGATGAAAATAATGTTGATTATCTACTGGAGTGTGCCATAATATTCAATGACCAGGTGTGTATTTAATTCTCTCCAGCCTAATTTGAATGGCTCTCTATTGTCTTTTCCATGACTAGTACACCACAAGGCAAATCCTTATTCCACAAACAGTACCAAATCTTCAGTCTTCATCAAAACTATGAAAAGGTAAAAATTTTTGATCTTAGATATGTAGTTTAAATCTACTCTGAAGTTCTGACTTCTAGATAACAATAAAACATATTTTGCAGCTGTCGATTTACTGCCACTGAAAATGAAATTTAAAAAGTATCTGTGTACAATAGAAATGCATCTTATTTTAATAAATATTCATCATTATGGCAGCAGGTACAAAAAACTCAGTGAGCCGCAAGTGCACTTAACTCTCAGCTCTTTTCAGCGAGATATTTACCATGTGCTTCAATTTCATCGCTCTGAATCCAATAGCTTTGCTAGCATTTACACATCTTTGTTAGAAATCCTGACTCTACTGGAGTTAATGGGAGTTTTGCTTCACAGTGCAGTGGACCCACAATTTAGCAGGTGCAGCTCAATGTCACAGAACAACACGACTGACAGGACTTAGATTTTTTTATTTTATACTGCCAAGGGATAAACAAAATATTCTAAGTTATTATAAAAATAAATGAAGGTAGGTAATTTTCTGTTCACACCTAATTATTTAACCTGCTCTTTACAAATTAGCAGGTGCCTCATTGTGATTTATGAGAAAAACATGTTGATTAAATGAAGATCATTAGCTCTTGAGAATTATCATGCAACCAGTAATACTTAAATCACATCAAGGCATTGTTTTGTGATTTTATTTCTATCTTTTTATGAACCTAAAATAACAGTCTAAACTAAATTCTTTCTACTGATCAGGCATCTAGACTTTTAATATAAATTAGACATTCAAAAGTCATATGTGCCATTAAAATTTTTGTCCGGAAGTATTAAATCCTGCGTATCCAAATTTAACTTATGAAATGAAAGCAATGAAGAGGTCTTGTTTTCCTATGTGTTCATTACCTACCAAACTACTGGAGTTCTTGGGAAATACCCATGCCAGCTAATTTGAAAATTAAATGGTGAGTATGTAGGTCTCTAATCATCACAGATACAGAAACACAGATTTGGCATCAACATCTGAAAACACTGGCAGAATTTCCTTTGGCATTCATTTGTTCTGGATACCATTGTCTAGTCTGTATATGTAATTCCACTGGTCTGCTGAAGCGTGGGGAATTAGACAGGCAGTGCCAGGTACTGTGTAGGACCACCAGGACATTGCTTATCTTGACCCAGTGGGTCCTGTCCCACATGGCACACTCAATGCAAGCTCCACAAAAGTAGGAAGCGGGTCTGGAGGATGAAATTACCTAGGAAACAGTCTTATCCTCAGGATGCAAACAGAAAACTCACATCCAGAGCTCAAACTCATACAAAAAAAACCCCTTCTGAGAGAAACAGATCAACTAAAGCCCCCCGTACTGGCCTGGAAAGGATTCTGATTGTTGTTTGGAGCAGATTTTATTTGGCTCAAAGATGAAGTCTTAGTTCCAAAGGGAAAGAGAGACAAGCAATTAAGTTTCTATCTTAATATTATCTTCATGAGCTTTACTTCTTTCAAAATTACAAAGGTGACATGTTAGTGAGGGACATTTTGTACAGCTCATCTATGCAATTAATTTGAAATAAAATGTAGCTGAATGGCAATATTGCAACAAGAAGAAAATCAAGGAAAGGTTGAACAATGGCACTCTTGGCAAGCCAACAACTGTTCTTTAACAGCATGAACATCTGGTGGTAATTTGACTGCATGTTACCCACAAAAGGAGGAGCACAGATCTGCTCCACGTGTGATGTGCAAGTGAACCAATAGCACTTTTCTCCATACATTAGTCATGTATTCGTTTTGGAAAATACATATTTAAATTATGCTTCCACATTTATCGTACTGATTATTCCAAGAAATTACACTGCTTACTTGCTTTTGATCAGGTAAGAAAAACTATTCACCTTTTATTTTCCATTTGAATTATGCCCCCTTTGCAGATTAACATTGTTATTGACTTTATTAGCTTCTGGTTTTTCCTAAGTAAAAGTGACATTTTTTCATTGAAATGCTAACTGCAATACTAGATCTGTCATTGCTCAATAACACTTTAGACACCGAGAAATTATTCTATTAAAAGTTTAAGACACCTGTTTGAGGATTTTTTATTTTTGTACCCAAAAAACCCAGGGCAACAGCTGGAAGGACGAAATGAGCTAGAGGACGAAAGGTGAAAAATACATACCCAGTGCTTATAATCTGTAATTATTAAAATAAATGGATCCGGAATAGGCAGCATTATGTCATGAGGAAACCCTGAACAGAAACATTATTTCTTTTTCTCCTCTACTCCATTACCAAGGATCTATTACAGGGCACATAAGAAGGGCTGATCCATAAATATTAACAAGAATGAAATTTATTTTGGTGTAACTGCGCCTTTGACAGAAAAATCATATTTTCAAACCTAAATATTTTGCTTTGGAAGAATATTCAATACCTTGCTAAATGAGAGATTTTAAATTTGTTTACACTTGTTCATTTTTATCATCCTTATCAAGCATTTTCCTGATGCTGAATTTGTCAAACAGATTTTGTTCTATTTCTTTTCATTTTCCGTGCAATTAAAAAAAAAACTTCATGCACCAAACTGGAACATAGACAGAAATGTTCCAATTTTTTCCAAATGTAGATCACTTTTAGTAGTTCTAAACACGAACTTTATAGGTTGAAATTGAAGTCACTGCAGGGAACCTACTTAGCAGTTCCACGTACTCATCTGCAGTACATGAAGTGGATTTTGTCTATTAAATTATATATTCCAGCTACATAAAGGCTAGACAGTCAGAAATTATGTAAATAGAATAAACTGCATTGATTATATGCAGCATATTCAGAGATTTCAAGGCCAAAAGGGCCCATTATGGCCTTCTATCCTGAATTCTTTCAGAGCACAGATTACAGGATTTTGATCTGCAATTCCAGCACCAGGCCTATAACTTCCTGTTGGGTTTTCTTTTATAAAAAGCATGCAGACTTGCTTTAAACACTTTAATGCAGAATCCGCTGTATCTCTTGATATTATAATATGAGCTCACAAAGGAGAAAAACAAATCCTATCATGACTCCATTAACACCTTTGCTAAAGAAAGACTTCCACTATAATAATGCCTAGGGGAGATATCAATAAAAGAAATCCATTTAATCTCACAGTGTAATGTGAAACACGCTGTCATGGTTTAACTCCAGTCAGCAATCTAGTACCACGTAGCCACTCACTCACCCTCACCCTCCCCAGGGGATGGAGGAGAGACTTGGGAAGAAAAGAAAACTCGTGGGTTGAGATAAAGACAATTTATAAGGATAGCAAAGGAATAATAATATTATTATTATTAATAATAATATAAAAAATTAACTATGCACAATCTCTCACCACCTGACAATCCAATGACCGATAAGCCCTTCCCGAGCAGTGATCTCAGAATGAAAACTGAAAGCAATCCCGGAATGATCCCAAACAGCAAGAGAAAAAGTGAGAGAGTGCCCACTGACAAACCTTCACTTTCATACTCAGCACGTGTTCATGGCATGGAATACTCTCTTTGGCCAGTTTGGGTCAACTGTTCTGGCTATACCCCTCCCAGCTTCCTGTACCTGCGCATTAGCAAAACCTGGGAAGCTGAGAAAAGTCCTTGCTCTCTCTAGCAACAACAAATAACATCAGTGTGTTATCAATGTTCTCCACATACCAAATCCCATAGTAAATCCAAAACACAGCAGCTACTGGGAAGAAAATTAGCTCCATCCCAGCTGAAAGCAGGACACACACTAAGCAAGTGCCAGAACATAGAGCCTATTCTGCTCTGGTCTGTTCTGTGGAACGCACCACTTCTGCTGTCCGAATCCCGTTTGTGTCACTGAAATAATTAACTATTAGGGTAAAAATATAAAATTATATCTAACCTTATCCAGCATACTCCAAACATACCTGTGGGGACTGGCTCTGCGTTGTTGCTTCAGCACTTTGCCATGCAGGGGCACAGCACAACCGCTTCAGCTGTCTTCCCCTCACTCATTACAGGAAACAGCCTCAAATGCTGCCCTTTGATTATTATAACTTTGCATAGAGGAAACATATTTGTGTTATATACTACATGTATGAAGCAGAAAATTGTTATTTTTGCAAGTCTACCAGGATCTGTGCTTTCCAAAACAGTAAAGAGCTTAGAGAAATACAGTCTAAAAAATTATGGAAGCAGGTTTTCTTAAAAGTCTCTACCAAGCAATGATGACAGGTACTCCTATGTTCAGCTGTTGCTGCCCCGCTTAGAGCCACGAGAGGGTTTTGGGCTCAGAAGTGCCAACAAGTATGGATCCAGCCAACAGGGCTGTAAGCACCTGTAGGGACGGGCTACGTCTCACAGCCGCACCACACATACTGCTGACAGCACGGAGCCAGGGAGCTGCAAGGAACGGCATAAAAGCATTAATTGCCTATAAAAAAAAAAAGGAATGTTAAAAATAAAAAAATGTCCAGCACTTCCTTATTGCCTCATGTCTCCCTTCAAAACAGCCTACACGAACAATGTAGAGGCTTCCTCCACCACTGCAGGTCAGACATCAAGAATATTTTGTATTCTACACCGAAACAATCACACTACACTTTTTTAAATGGACCTGTGCCAAAGGTCCATGCAAAATACCAAAACCAGGTTTTCATAACATAATGGAAAATTATTGGAACATTTTCTCTATGTAGACAAAAAAAAAAGGGCTGCATAAGTTGTAAACTCACATCCACTTTCTCAATATCCTTTTTTAGCCACTCACATTTTCAGGAGCAGTACCTTTTAGCAAGGTTTCATTCAGTGACACTATTTCAGTTTTCAGGGCTAAACTTATTCTGGATACTCAGAGATGGTTCATTTTGACTCTGAAAATAGATTTTGTACTTGGGCCACCAGAAGTCATAGGTAGCAATGATGTATCTAAAGACTGATTGCTCAATTTCTATTACTTAATTTAATGAAGATGTGCATATAAATGTCTACGCCCCACACAAACTCACACATATCCCACCTGCACAGAGCACAAACATTCCTTTTTCTGTGGTGGCATTCTCCCTAAATATGAAACCCAATAAACAGTGACAACATTATTGTTATTGTAACACTGATTTTCAGCTTAGGAGAAAAAAGAAAAAAGCATTACCTCAGTTTTAAGGTACAGCCCTGCACTGGCAACAGAGGTATTCCACTTTTTTTTTTTTTTTTCCTCCAAGAAAAGAACCCACAAATGGAGTTTCCTAGGAAATAAACGTCTTCCTAGGAAGGAAATAGCTACTAGATTTTAAGATGGATGTTTTGTTCCAAGTAAATGTCTAGTTTGGGCCAAGAACCCTTGGCTGGATCCCAATGACTCTAAGAAAGACTTTTCACATTTCTTACTCAGCAGAAGGGCAGAGGCAGAAAGCTTCCAAACTCCTCAAAGTGAAATATCAGCACTTTGAGTCTGTGCTCAGTGAGGAGGACATGCTTGGCATACTCGGTTTTGGGGAGATCAGAGGAGACAGAAGTGCCTTAATTCTCACTTCAGGAAAAAAAAAAAAAAAAAAAAAAAA
>JAAGAY010001335.1:13211-26709 GCA_011801015.1 Ardeotis arabs | reverse complement strand
TTTTTTTTTTTTTTTTTTTTATATAGGACACCTGAGATGTATTAGTAAGCTCTTCTCCAGGTTTCTGTCTCTTGGTCAAGTCTATGCTTTGTCTTTCTTGCATAAGACTACATAAAAAAATAGGGAAATTGCAAGGGGAGGTCAGGGTCCTCTTTGGTGAAGGAGATATATGTGTTCCTAAAAGGAAGTAGGAACCTGTGTGCCCAGGTTAGTTACTGGATGTCTGACAATTTTACTGGGTAATGAGCACTAGCAGGCAGCATGCTTTTCATTCCAGGTAAATGGGATATGCTGTGCATTTTGCAACAATTGCAGGTGGTATTTGCAGGATGGAAATGCTCCTCGCCAGTTCTTGGGCGTTAGCATTATTACCTTCCCGTGTCAAGAAGAATCACCAACAAGAATATTGATATAACTAAAAGTAAACAATTATGTATCATTTTTCTTAATCTAAATAATTTTATTGCTTTAAACATAGTCTTTTATCTTACATAATATGTTCCCTTTCAGACATGAAGATTTTTTCCTTTTTTTTATTTGCTATATTTTCTGAACTTCATGTGATGCATGGGAAAAAAGTGCCTCCTCCCATATTTCTCTGCATTCTAGGCATTGAAATACATGAGACGATGCTCTGTGGAAGGTATTTGTCTCCAGGCACAGTTTAAATCATAAAAAGAAGGCTAATTTAGTGTTTTCTTCTAGCCTTTAATTACCATTTCATATCTTGGTGAACACATTATTGTGGCAAGCATGGTGATGATTTAATGGAAATATTTTTAAATCATCATTTTTTTTCTGTAGTGTCTGCAGCCAAAATATTACAGCCTTGTATATTGCTGCCTGAGAATATGCCCAGATATAAAAGCAGAACTCATACCTCTTGCCACTAACTGCAAAATAACTGAAAACCCCCCCTCAGAAGGGCCACAGATGGCAATTACTGTAATGCTTTGTTGTTGTTGTTTTTCTTACTTTCAGTGGTCTATGACTCTGTTATTAACATTGAAGAAGAAAAAAACAACTTTACTTCTGAGTCAGTTTTGATTTGAATTGTAGAGACAAAATTTATCTCTGGGAGAACCGATTGTGATTGTATCAGGATCAACTTAAACTGTTAAAAAAAAAAAAAAGCACACAGCACATCAGATTTCTGTATCACTGAAAGAAAATTTCAGATCCATCCATTGTAACTGAAAGGGCGCTAGAAAAATCATCGGTGGGATTGAACGGCCATCCATCGGTTTATTAATCTGTCTTTCAAAGATGTACCCGTGCACATCAATTTGTCATGGCTTCAAGCCAGTAATTTCCCACCACAGGAAAACTAAGCAAATGCATAAGTTTTTGAAAGCAGTGACAATATTTTCAGTCATATTTCAGTTATGCTTTTTTCAAGGCATAAGCCCCACACCATCTGTACACATTTCATTGCAAGGCTCTAATTTCTATCTGTCAAGCTGAAAGGAAACATCTTTTCATAGCAATTCGATATTGCTCATTGACGTTCTGTGAGATTTATCCTGGAAGACAGGAGAAAACTTTGTCAGAAAAAAAGAGGAGTTTTAGGGTGTGGGAATGAGACTCAAAAGTGTCCATCGCCCATGCAGATATGCTTGACTTTCATGAGGAGCAAATATGACATTTTCCTGCATCTTGTTACTTTAAATTGGCAAGACCCAGCTTGTGTTAATGGAATTGGTCACTTGTTCTACAATGGGAAATATTAGAAATTGCTTCTTAATTATAGATTTCAGCAATGGCATCTTATCCAGTGTGCTAAAACACAGTGCTTCGTCTGTGGATGCACGTGCTGTTCATCTGCTTTAAAGTGAAGTCTTGTCCTGTTCTTTATTTCCTATATAAAGCTATAATTCTCTCTTGCAATGTTCCAGTTAGCTTACGTGCACATAAATAGCAGGGAAGAGAAGCTTGAAATCCTAAGAAACCGAGATTGTTCATTTCTAGCAGAATATGCCTGTATCAAATGTGAGAAGAGAAAAAACAGGGGCAGGAAAGCTGCATATTGTCTTCAGGTAGAATCACACCTAATTAGAAGATATTTCAGGTTTTTCCATGAGGTGCTAGCAGACTTCTTACTGTACCTGTTTAATGATGCTAGAAAATAATCAGACACCTGAAGGTGTGACAGTCCCTGATTTGATTTAGTTCAATTTATTAAAGTTGGGCTTGGATAAAATCATCCTTCACTGAAGAAAAAAGGCAATGAAATATAAACTGGCAGTGACTATTTCACTAGGACTTCTTCATAGAGCTTGCTTATATCCTCTGGAAAGTAGAAGACTAAAATAAATTAGATTAAATTAAAAAGCTGCTTGCAAATTTCAGGATAAGTTCTTGTATATCTTTGCAATTGATTTCTTGCCTGAGAAACAAATGTCATAATGCATGAAACTCAAAGCCGTGCATGAATAACATTTGGCTGAACAAGATCCCAGGAGACTTTAGTCTCATTTGGGTTTGTGTTAAAAAGTGAGTAATTTGCTGTATTTGAAAAAAAAAAGTTGATTCAGCTGAACCACCTTCATATAAAACAGAGGTGGATGGAGGCTAATCTGGGTAAGTGTGTCCTGAAGGAGCCCAACTCTGTCGTGTCCTGGTTCAGCCCCCTCCTCCTGAGCCGGCTGCACCTCCATCAGCAAAGCATCTAAGGAAAAGTGAAACAGGCAAGCAAGACAATACTTGGTCTTGGATGTGGGAAGAGAAAGGCAACAAGATGAGATACTATCAAAAAAATGACTTGATTGTTCAGATGGCCTCTGAAATGGAAGTGGCAGTATCACACTCCTGCACCACTGTCCGAGGGCAGCATAGCAGGCCAAGGCGAACTGGGGGATGCAGAGGGAAAATAAGTCTTTCACAGGTTTCCAGCAGTAGCGTTGACATACCTGGTATCTGGCTTTCACAGTGCTTTCTGGGTCAGTGCTATGCAGTCATGGGAAGGTTACCAAACTGAGGCATGGTGTTACGCATGGTGTTGTCCATCTTAGACTCATAAAGGCAATTGCAAAGCAACTGACGGTGAAAGTCAGCTTTTAAAATCAGGTGCTGCCTTCTGTGTTAATGGAAAGAACTAATATTTTTCTTCAATGGAGTGTTGCACAGAAGGTTGCCTGCTCTTTTCCTGGACGACTAAACTGCTCAGATTAAACTGGCTTGTCTCTGGACAGCCTGCGAGTGCTGAAGAGAAACTAAACATTAATTTCCCTGATGATTAAAAAAAAAAAAAACAAAAAAACCCCAAGAATTGTGCCCAGCTACACGTGAGGAAGGTGGTAAATTGATCACGATGGAGAACTTGTGCTCAGCAGATGTCAGCTCCTCCTCTTTCGTGAGAGGAGGGAAGACAGCAGAGGACGGTGTGGAGCTGACTGCTTTGCTGAGTCTCTGCGCCTCTCTGTCTGCTCCCTGTCCTCAGAGGAACAGGCACCTCCGCACTCTCATTTTAGGAAGCAGGAAAACTCACATCTGCTGCCAGTAGTGATAACTTTCAGCCCATTGGTGTTTTGGCTGTGATTTTATGCAATTGCTGGCAGAGTGCTTGAGTTGCCATTATGTCAGCATTTGTACCCGCTCTGAGAGCTGTTCCTGCTGGGCTGTTGTTTCTACTTCATCCCTCTGGCTTTCTCTGCCTCTGGCCTACCTTCTCCTATATACAGTTGCCCATGGCAACACCCATTTGAGAAGGCCCCCGGTGCTCGCTCTCTGATCCCTGGCCGGGAGCTCTACCAGCTCCAGCAGCAGCTCTGGAAGAGCTCAGCTCTCACAGCCCCCCTCCCCATGAGCAGGGACTGAAGGAAACGTACCTTCAGAAAACAACAGTTTCCAGAGAGAACAGCATATCCAAAACCAAAAGTGTTTGATGAATTGGCTACTCGCTAAGAGCTGGTGTGTTGGAAACACCACATCCCTAATGTTGCGCATCTTTTTTCCGAGGCAGTGCTGCACCCCATAGACCCGAATCCCTTCCGCATCCAATGCCCAGCACCACCTCCTCTTTCTCACTTACCTGTTTCTTGTGGGGCTATGCAATTAGCTGGATCAAGGAACTCATCTGGTTGAAAATACTCTGACAAAAGGGTTCTTTTTAACCTCTCCTCTGGATCAATATTTGGCCATATACAATTGCACTGGCACGACAAGAAAGCCAACGCCAGAATTAAGTGGGCAAGAGCTGCTTCTGCTGCCATTGCCACTGAGATAAATGCTTGTCAAATTTCAGTGTAAATTGAGACAGATACTTTTTTTTTTTATCAGTATTGCTGACAACTTCTACATTTCTGCTGGCCATGCTGGTGTATCTACAGCAACAGGGCTCAGACAGAGCTTGGTAGGTGGGACTCACCCACCTTGGAGTCCCATACTCAAATTTGCCATCACCTGAAACTGTAAAGGATTTGGTAAAAGATCCCCCATGCTGATAGAGATCCGGTATCTGTCAAGTCTATGTTCCTGGTGATCTAAGTTGCAGTCTTTTTCAACGTTAATGATGGGATGTCTGAACTCAGATCTAAGCTCTCTACACCAGGTCATTTGAGCTCACACCAAGCTCCTTCTGCATACTCCTTCTTTCCTGCTTCCCCAGCACATGCCACCAGCTGCCAGTTGTGTGAAACCATGGCTCTGTAGCTTTTAACCCACCAGATTACACATATTCCATTTACTTAACTAGCAAAACTGTAGCAGCATTTAGCAAAGCTTGACGCAGTGAGGTCTCTGAGAAAGAACTGTTGGCATGTTGCAACTCAGAATAGTGGTGCAGCTCAAAACTGGGCATTGAAACTTCAAGATCCTCAAGCCTGTGTCTCACCAATTACACTGAATTTCTCTTAATAGGTAATGATTTCCTGAAGGACCTATGGCTGTTCTCATGTCCAAGTACAAATTAGAAAAGAAGTGTATGTGGCAGATCTCCAATAAACATGGTGAAATAGAAGTATATTATAGCTTTTCAAACTGAAAATTAATTTCTCTTTGTTATGTAAAGCATGTGTTTTAGAGACTCTAGAACTCTAGATACATAGTAGGTGTGTAAATCCTGGAGGAGAAGCTTATGGAAATGTTAGTGGGAACCTAGATTTTCCTTAGCCAGTGCAGTGGGTAGAAAAGCTCAAATACTCACAGATACCTTCGTACTCAAAGTACTCAATCTGTGTTTTAAGTTTTTTAATTAGTTCAGCCTGCAAAATTGTTTGTAGGCCTGATCCAGCTCTCGGGGGATTGGTACAGGCAGTGCTATGTGCTTTGCCTCACTCCAAAGAGAGCATTGCTGCAATAAAGGGTTGTGTAAAATGGGGAGTTCAGAGGTTTTTAAATGATGTACTAGCATCTTACAATCCAAAGCATTAAAAGATGTTTCATTTTAAAGACATCTCTACCCTACCAGTCGGTATCGTTACGTTGTGGAAGGCCTGATCCTTGAGCACCTACTTTTACAGCACTGGAATAAATCGGTTATTTCCTCACATCTCCTCACATCATTAAGGTGTGACTGTGCTGTATTACTGCCCTCGCACTGCTGAGTTTAAAAACAGTCACTTCAATCTAATTAAAATAGAACTAATTGGAGGATGCCATAATAAAGACTCAGAGTTTACTAATCTAAGTAGAACAAGTAAAGCAATATTCATTTGTAGTGTAAGAAGCATAACTGTACAGTCTCCTTAAAAGGATGAACTCAGATTTTTATCATTTGCTTTTTATGGGGATATATAAAAGGTGGCAGTTTGTTTTTTTTAATTTGTGTTTTGTCATGTACCAAAGTAGGAGAATACCATAGGCATCAATGCTTTCAATAAAGCTTTGCTTTGCAGTGAGCAAAGTCCCTGAAAAAAGCAGTTAGCATTCCTCACCTGAATGCGCTGCAAAGCAAACGGTGTCTTTGCCTGAATCATCAGAGATCTCATCAGACTCAATTGTTCCAAGGTAAAAATAGCAAGGTCTTCAACTGAAATGGTGAATGTTCTGTGGAAAGACAAGAGTACAAGAACTGCACATCCTCTTCCGCCCAAGTTCCAAGGCCTCGGTTGTGGCAAGAGATGTGGGAGGTCCTCTACACAGCGCTGTGTATTTTTGTAATTGAGTTGTGAACAAAAACTGAAATACATGTAGTCATGATCATTCTATGTTGGAGGAAAATATGTCCCTTTAATAATGTATGGAAACACTACAGTGACTTGCAATTCAAACTATATATTTGTAGCCATAGAATCTTGAACTGAAATTTAAATTGACATGCAGTAAAGTAATCCTGGTTTGATAATATCCCATAATAATTTTATGAAAACACATTAGTTCTCACATCAAAACTTGTTTGGGAGGAAGTACCCAAAATTTAATCATGTGCATGATGTCAGCCAGCCCAGCCTCCCTCATCTCAATGTTGTTTTTTATTGTGTCAGTATGTATATCTGTCCTGGTTCTGACTAGGATAGAGTTAATATTCACCTGAGCTGGGTGGAGAACTGGAGCTGGTAGCCCCTATGGCTGGGGCACCCAGCTGGGATAATTAACTAATTAGCTAACAGCTGGGGTTAATTTACCCAAATTAGCCAAAGGGCTAGTCCATCCCATCTGACATCATGCTCAGTATATAAGTGAGGAGGGTGCTAGGGGGAGCCTCCTGCTACTTGGAAGAAACTAGGTGTGGAGATTTGTTGTAAGCCATTATACTGTATTTGTATTCCATCACTGTTTTGTTTTCTTCTGTTAAATTTACTTTTTGTTCAATCTCAACCTACTTGGTTTTTTTCTGGGTTTTTTTTTTGTTTGTTTGTTTACCAGTTCTCCCTTCTGTCCCACTGGAGGGTGGGGGGCAGAGTGGGAGAGAGACTGCATAGTCTGGTCCCGAGCGGGGCTGAACTACGACAATATCATGTTTGATCTCTATGAAATGTTGGAAGCTGATTAATTAGATGTTTCTAAGATGTTTTCATAGTAGCTATTTTCTAAGATATGTGCTTTATTAAGTAATGAAGAAAGGTAAAAAGGATTTTCTGAGCTTGAATTAATACTTTTGCTAAGGAATGCAATATAAATGTAACATATAATACAAAACTAAAGGTGGGAGGAAGGACAGAAGGAATCTTATTCCCAAATTTTCAGCAGAGTTGGAGTAAAATGCAAACCCTGACTGGGCAAGCAAGGAAGCAAGGTTCCTATAAAACCACAATAAATTCCTAACAAAGCCAGACCAATAGTCCATTTAGTCCTGTGTCATGTTCCAACAGAAGCAGGACCTGATGCCAGTTGAGGATGTGAGCCTGGACAATGTCACAGGTCCATTCCTCTTGTACTCCCTCAGCATCCACAATCATTGGATGTGGATGTTGGAAGGTATGTTCTGACCCATTCCATTTACTCTCTGCTCATGGACCATTTGTCTATGATTTTGTCCATGATTTTGTCCAATTCTTTTTTGAGTTTTCTCATACTGCCTGCCAGTATGGTCTCCTTTGGAGTCAAATTCTAGACATTCAAAACCCATTGTGTAAAAAAATAATTTTCTAAGTTTTAAAGCAGTTTCTTATTTGTTTCATTGAATGATGTGCTAGTTCTGGTATTTCAGAATCTGGTCAATACCATACCCTGACTCACCTTTTTGCTGCATGTATATGCAACCCTTAATCATATCCAGACTCAGCTAATTACTTTCTACATGGAGAAGTTATTTCCTCATAAAAAAGCTTTTCCATTCCCTTAATCACTTTAGTCATCAACTCACTCTATTCTGTGAAATTGTTCCTTGCTGTCAGTGGCATTCGATTACCTAAACAAACTTAGTGTCATCCACAAACCTGGGGATCTCACAGTGCGCTCTCTTCTCCCAGTCATTGGTGAAGATGCTAAATAAAACTGGTCCCAGTACTGATTCCTGGGGAATCGGCACATTTGGAAGATCTCCTGTCCATATCAATGTACAGAATCTCTCTTCTACATTTTTGCTGACAGTGACATAGTGATAAAAAATAAAGAACTAAGCCAGCTTCACTTTGAAGGTTCAGATGGACTCACTGATATCTAGTAAAGAAGGAATATAGGAAGAAAAGAAAGCTTGTATGAGACTGTCTCCATAGTTCTGACATTGAAAGTGAAACCCTGACTTAGAGTCTGAATAGAGACATTTTCAAGTAGATTTTTTTTTGTAATATTACTTCCAGTCCTCTAATCAGGTGTGTGACCTCATTCTTTGTTAAAACAACTGTGATTTATTTCTTTCCCTATTCTTGACTTGCTCTGAAGTTCATGGAGATACCTGGCATGCTGCTCTGAAAGCTATCTAGTTGATGTGCAGGTCTATCTGATGGCACCTTATATTCAAGCCGTATTCAGGGGATGTCAGGAGCCTGACACATTTCTCATAGTGCTATATCAGTTTGGTTTAAATGTGGGTAACACGAGGGGCCAAGTTTATCTAGAGAAGCACTCACTGCCAGCACCCACTCACCAGCAAAATCCATGGAGTTTGATTCCTGTATGCTGGCAGGGCAGAGGAGGAATGTACGTGTTTGCCTGCAGCAGCCACTCCATAAATCCAGCATGAGTAGGGGCTCCACATCTCTGTGTGCTCTGAGAGTTTGTGCAGGCAGAGGAAGAAGGAGCCGCAGCTGTGCCACTGAAGTGCTCGCTGCTTTGGCTGCAAGGTGCTAAGTAGCTGTGCTGGGGCAGGGAGTGCTGGAAAGCAGCTGGACTGGGATGCTGTGGCTCATAATGGCAGCTTTGCTCTGCCCAGCGTGGAGGGGAATCCCTTACTGTGCTTTACGCAAGGTTTGTGTATGGGAACATAATTACCTGCAGATTTTTCAATACCTAAGGAAAAGGTAATACCTGAGGTTTTGTGCTTATCTTTCTTAGACTTTGTCACCTAACTTTTCCATGAAACACACTTTGGGTGCTGATGTACCATTTTTGCTTTGGTCCTTGGTAAGTATTTAAGGAGTTACTTTACAATCAATATAACTTTTTGTCTTCAGCCCACAGTTCTTTGACATACATCCAACTGCTAGGTGCTCTTCACAGCACAGGAGTTTTTACTTCAGCAAGTAAATTGTCAGCTGTGTTTATGTCCAGAGAATGTTAATGAAAATATTTTTTTTCTTTTTCTTTTTTTTTTAAACCAAGAAAAATAATCTGAGTAGTCGCTTTTTAAATTATCTCCTTTGCATTCTCACCAAATTTCTGTGCTTGCACCCAGCTTCCTGAGCATTGTGCTTTACCTTCCTGAGTTTGATTGTGAAATCTTTTTAGTATCTCTAGCACATTTCTAGGAGAGGACTGTTTTTTTTCCATTTCATGGATCTCACTGTTCAGCTTTTGTGGCTTACAGGACTGATACTGATCCTATAAGACATCCTGTCAGCGTAAGCACCACCCTTCCCAGAGCTCCGTCCCCAGGGAGCTCTGACATGTGGCTTACCTCTCTAGGACCACACAGTGAAGCATATACCACATAAACTCTTCAAATATTCAGAATCAACCATGGCTTTCTCTGAAGAGCAGAAGAAATATTCAAACTGAGCTGAAATGTCTGTTTGCTAAGATGGACTGGGCCACTGTCTTTCCAGCATCCCCTGTTTTGACTGTTTTCCTCATCATGGCTTCTCCTCTAGAGAAGCATGTCTCCTTCTGCTCCCCAGAAAGTCCCATTCTTTGAGGACTTGAAGACCTTTCTTCTGCTGACAGCCTTTGTCTTTTTCTCTTTAAAACTATTTTATTTGTTCCTTTGCAGGACCTACCATCACACATTGTTCCTTCCCTGAGAAGGATGCCCTTCTTAGCATCTTCATCAGCTACCCAGAATTTGGTTACTGAAGTGAAGTTCTTTGTTTTATTCTCTTTCTTTATTTACTCCAGAGAGGAGGTTGGTATGTGTCAGCCCTAAGCTGAGTTTCTACATATTGAGACAGACAATTTCATACAATTGCAAACTTACCTTTGAACTTACTTATCTTGATTTACACAGAGTCTTCAAATCATCATCAGATATCATGTAGCTTTTTTGTTCATTCCTCAGAATCAACAGTCAGGTTTTAAGAAGCTGAATGATCTTGGGCAAGGTTATGCAAACCTAAGGAATGACAAGATTAGCATACAACATCAGTGTATATGGTTCTCAGTCTACACTATTCCTACACTTTCCATAGTTTGTTTCTGTGATATGACATCTGCTCTCATCATGAAAGTTAATGACAAAACTTCACATCCTAAGATGTGAGTAGCAATTTCCAGGAATTTCACATCAGTAGCAGCAGGCAAAACCCCAATTTCTAGACAAGATAAAATGCTGGCAAAAGTAGCCATTCTATTTTTAGCATTTATGCTTCTATCCATTAAGATATTTTTATTATAAATGGGTGGCTCCCAATGAATCCCAGGGCTGTAGATCAACTTTTACTTCACTCTTATTGCTGAAAAACCAATATAATTCCATTCATCTTAATAGATTTATGTGTAATTTGTAGAATATGGTTTGTATCAAGGCCAAAATCTGATTGCCCAGTGAATCTCTCTGATACACTGTCATGTACAAAGGGTATAGAAATCTGTCTAAAACTACCGTGTAATTACTGCTTGGTCAACTGGATTTTCCTGCCTAGTGGAAATAAAAGTAATTAGCAGCTAAATTCAAGCATTTAACGTGATTTTAAGAAACATGTTTTCAGCCTCAACTGATTAGATCCAATTTGATTAACTCCCTCTGATCCTACTGAAATGGAAGGGTGTTTCTTGCAAGGATGGAAAGGAGATGGCAAGGACAAATTATATGTATTATTATACTGAAGTGTTTCAATAAGGAAGGGGCTGCAAATGTGAATGGAACTACTAATAATTCAGAATTCTCCTTGGTGTTCAGATTAACACAGATCAATTATTTGCTAATGTCAAAGCTCCCTGTTGAATTGAAAGATATAACTAGCTGCTTCTCTTACTGCCAATATGTTTTTGGGAAAGTGTTTGCACATGCGTATAGCTGTATTGACCCATGCTCTGTCTTCCTATTTAATTCACTTATCTTTCCCATGACATTGACGTTTCTGTTAAATTAAATCTGGGAAGCATGTACATATTGCATTATGTTCTTTATCTAGAATATAAGAACTCTTTGGGTGTGAGACCTTCTGCACAGTGGTAAGAAACAAGGTAGGCATGCTAAGTGTGTTGTTCTTTATAAGGTCTTTTAGGTAGAACACTGGCAAACACTTATGGCAAACTGCATGATGTGATCATCATTCAGAAAAGAGCAGAATAGACACATCTGCTGTAGCAAAGTTGCTGCAGTGCACTAGGATTTTAAAACCCAAAGACTCTAGGTCCTAAAAATTGAAACCTATTGCATAGACTGGGCACATCCTCCACCTATGCTGTCTGGAACCAGTGTGTTTGGTGGGAATATTCAGTGCCTCCTTTCAACGTTACAGCTTTTTTGAGAGTGGCAACCATGTAAAAACTGGCACCTCCAAAATAGCCAAGGATATAGTGCATCACTTTTCCAATCTTTTTTGACCAATATGAAGGATCTGGGCTGAGAGGATGCTGACACCCTGTTTTTTCTGAATTCTTTAAGCTGTCATACCTGTCATTAAGGAAAGTCTAAGAGGATGCTTGGGCAAAAGAGGGAACTTCCTGGAAAAAAGAAAACCCTTCAGCACCTGTGTGGTTTTGCCCTGTAACTCTAAAGGGTGTGCTAGTTCCAAACTGCTTGTGCTCCAGTCTCTTGTGTCGCAAACCACATCACGTACAAGTAGATAATTTCCCTCCTAGCATTACAAAGGCTGATCAGGAATCCTGTTTGACATTTTTATTCCTAGGAATTGCATAAATTACATGGTTTTAAATGGAATATTGTATTGACGTTCCTTTTCTGAAATTTTCTGTGGCCTCTACTGCTCATGTAAAGACTGATGCCTAACTTCAGCATCAGTACTTCACTTAACAATTTTCTGTGGTTTTATTTTATAAATATATCTGGTGACACAAAACATCAGAAGTGGACAATAGAAACCAGCAGTACAATTCTTGAGGTGGTTCTTTAAGCTAGGTGTTAGGTTTTTTTGAAATTTGTCTTCAGAAAGTCTGCTAAAACATCTTCAGCTTTAAACCTAATGCTGTCAGTTGTGAGGCTTTTAAGTGGATGTTGAAAAGATCCTGATACTCAGAATCACAAGGACAAGGGGTAATGGTTTTAAAATAGAAGGAAGTAGATTCAGATTAGACATTAGGAAAAAATTTTATACAATGAGGATGGTGAAACACTGGAACAGGTTGCCCAGAGAGGTGGTAGATGCCCCATCCCTGGAAACGTTCAAGGCCAGGCTGGACTGGGCTCTGAGCAACCTGATCTGGTTGGAAATGTCCCTGCCCATAGCAGGGGAGTTGGACTAGATGACCTTTAAAGGTCCCTTCCAACCCAAACCATTCTATGATTCTACTATGAGGTCAGAAGACACAAGGAAGAGAACATGAATTAGTTATAACATACATATGAAACAGCTGCCATTGCTAGCCAATGGTTATCTGAATGTATTCAGTTCTTCAGTCTGATGGCACCTTACCATTGCTGTTACATGGGCCATTAACAGATCTTACATAAAAGAAAAATTCTTTGCAGTGGCAGGGTGTCTGAATGTCCTTGAACTCATCTGTCAATGCACAGAGATGGATGGGGTTTAGTTTGCTGTTCACTCCTCGGAACATCTTCATTCCAATTTAAAAGCTTAATCCTTTTCTGTTCTTTTAAAACTGTTTGTTGGAGAATGTCACTTATTTCTCTCCTTGTTAAGAAAGTTGCTGTGGCTTTCAAACCATTAATTTCTTCAGCTCCTGGCTGGGTGGAAAACAGAAAAAAAAAAAACAAACAAACCTTTTTTTATGTCATTCACAAGCTCTGTTTTCAGAAGAACACGAGCCTCTAATGGAAATCTGATAAACTCCCTCTCTTCAACTACTTCACTGAGAGACTTTTTCTTTTTAAAGCAATTCCTTTGTGACGCAGGCTTTTACACCTATTTTTCAGCATGTACATTATATGCTGTATCAAAGCACTATTTCCTTTTCATGTATGGCAAACTGGTTTGGACGTGGCTTAGAGAAAGCCAGTTATAGAGAGAAAAAGACTGCACAGAGTCCTTTTAGTACAGAAAGGACTTGGTAAATGGCCTCAAAACTTTCAGATTCTTTTTCACACATTTAGCCACGGCACTGGTCACTTAACAGTCCTGAGAAACGCAATTATTTGCGTCGGGGTGACAGCATCGGTGGACAAGGGACAAGCAACGGATGTCATCTACCTGGACTTGTGCAAAGCTTTTGACACTGTCCCGCACGACATCCTTCTCTCTAAACTAGAGAGGCATGGCTTTGATGGATGGACCACTCGGTGGATAAGGAGCTGGCTGGATGGCCGCACTCAGAGAGTGGTAGTCAACGGCTCAATGTCCAAGTGGAGACCGGTCACGAGTGGCGTCCCTCAGGGGTCTGT
>JAAGAY010001335.1:0-13191 GCA_011801015.1 Ardeotis arabs | reverse complement strand
AAGGCCAGGCTGGATGAGGCTCTGAGCAACCTGATCTAGTGGGGGATGTCCCTGCTCCTTGCAGGGGGGTTGGACTAGATGACCTTTGAAGGTCCCTTCCAACTCTAACCATTCTATGATTCTATGATTATTTAATTCTGTGCTGCTTTTCCAAAGTAAAATGTGCTGTTCAGCTGGGGAATAAGCACTGTGAAGGATGAGGTTAGAAGTATTTAAACCACTTACCATTACAGGTGACATCTTCAAAACCTCTAGAAAGAGTCAAGACTTTGTCATTTTTTAAGGGTTTTAAAATGAAGCAAGTATATTGTATTTGGAGTTATTAATGCATTTCTTCTTCCCCTGGCAGAACACACTATGAACTAAATACGTTATACTTCAGTGCCTGGGGTAAACATATGTAGTAAAAGCTTTCTCAGCTTCACTCAGTCGCACTGCCGAGTCCACACAATCTCTTTAAAGTTCAGACAGGCATTTTCCCCCCAAGTTCTTACTCTTATATATTTTTGGAGTAGCCTGACATTATTCAGGTTGGACGGGGCTTTGAGCACCCTGATCTAGTGAAAGATGCCCCTGCCCATGGCAGGGGGGCTCGATGAGATGATCTTTAAAGGTCCTTTCTGACCCAAACCATTCTGTCATTCTATGATCATTTCACAAACTCAGTTTTTATTCCCAAGTGTCCTACTATCAGCTCCCCCCAAATGAGTTTTCACTTTTAAAGTGGCAAAAAGGGTGAGAAATAGCCTTTGCCCCCTTCATAACTCCTCGCTTTTGAGATATCTTACACAGATTAATGGATAAGAAATACAAAGTTCATAAAACTGGTGTTCAAGTTTGTTGTCATCATAAGCTCATCGCAAGCGCTCACAAAATCGTCAGTTCTCCATCAGCAGTTCTCCAGTGATAAATATTCACTGTAATCTCTGGTAATATTTGCCATCAACATTGTCTACCAGTTTTTGTTATTTTAATCACAATATTAATATCTGCTTTCTTTTTAATACAGAATATTTCAAATATCTTACCACATACGATGTCAACAGCCTTCTCTACATGGTGTTAGCCCATGGTCCTTGCTTTGCATTTGCAGTCCCTGCAGCATCTACTTGGGAACTGTGAATTTTTTGTCTTTATTCTTAGCATTTTGGGGCTGGCTGTCCGTCTCCGAGGAACTAAAGCAGTGTTTGTGCTGTCTTTTATGCTATGCTCCTTTGATCTGTCCTTCAGTTTGATGTATCCAAGCATCAGGCTAACCGGATTCTCCGGGTGAGGTTTTCTGTTCCTTGGAGGTAGCAATGCTGAGGCCTTTGGCATGTGGTGGTCCTGGTAGCGATGGCTCCTAACCTTCCTCTCGGCCATCAAGATAAGGCTCAAAGTTGGTTAGGAAAATGTAACCACACACAAACACACATGCATGTGTACTATTTTTCATGTTAGCAAAAATTAGTTTTCCTTATCAGCTTCCTTTCTTCTGTTTTCTTTACTTTTTTGACCTTAACACTCAAGCTGAGGTCTTTCTGCTGTAGTTGAACTGCAAGTGACAATGTTGCATAAAATTGCTCTGATTGTGTTGGTATTTAAAGCCAGGTAAGAGCATTAATTTTACAAAATCTCCTTCACTAAGTGCCACTAATTTTTCCTCCAAGAAAAATAAGATACTTTGTGTATACATGCCAAGAACAAAATTCATGGTAAGTAAATTCAAACTAACCTTTGAGAACCCTTAAAGTACAGGCAGATTTGTACTACTTAAAAGGAAAATTTTAGTGTAGATGAACCTATAGCTTAATTTGTACACAACATTATGTTCCTATTCCTTAATAGCTGAAGCTATGTTTACAGAGACTGACTGAAAACAAGCCCTTGAAACAGCATTAATAACATTCACAATTCAAATAAAGTATTATCCTGCCAAGGTGAATTATGGCTTGAAGTTTCTGCTTCTTGTTAGTAAGGTAGACTATTCAACAGAAAAAAAAAAAAAAGGTTTATATGCATATATATATTTATTCATCATACATATGCTTATTGGATGGAGATATAATTATATATTTTTCAGTTTTGTGTATCTATGAAGCCATTCATGTTCTCTGTCAAATAAATATTTTTAATCTCTGTTTCAATCACACTTCAAGACCTTTAGGTCTGGTTTTGATTCTTCAACGCATCACAGATACTTCATATATACAGTGTATATAGTATATACCTGTCTTCTGAACATACTCTTTTGGGATCAGTAAGAAAAGGCCAATTTCTTAAGGCATTTTTTCCTATAATTATGTCTTTATGAGGACTTCTTTTGGTGCTGTTAACCGAATATGCATCACAAATCTGGCTGTTACTGCATTTCCCTGCTCAATCACCTTAAATCCAAAAGCGCATGCGTTTGACTTTCAAATTGAAAATATTTCTATTGTGATTAAAATTTTGATTTGTTATTTTTATTTTTATGGTGTGTTTTAACAGGAATGGAACTGGTGATACCTCTGTTTGTTACTGTATTATATAAACTCAGCCATGGCATTTTTTAACTATGGAAAGGAACAGTTTGTTCTACCATATTACCTCATTGTTCATTGAATAAATTTGTGTATAGCTTGGAGTTTAGGATATTGTAGCTATTATAATTTTAAGGAAAACCTTTAAGAAAAGCATATATTTTGTGTATTATGATTTAAGCACAACACACTTCTAAAAACATGTTCTTTAGGCAATGTTTGACGGTGTATTTTTCAGAAATCATAGAATGGTTAGGGTTGGAAGGGACCTTTAAAGGTCATCCCCCCTGCAAGGAGCAAGGACATCTCCAACCAGATCAGGTTGCTCAGAGCACCATCCAGTCTGTCCTTGAGTGTTTCCAGGGATGGGGCATCAGCCACCTCTCTGGGCAACCTGTTCCAGTATTCCACCATCCACCACCCTCGATGTAAAAAATTTTTTCCTTATATTAGTGTTATGACTGCTTAAATATTTTAACTCAATTAGCGTTAAACACTCACAGTTTGCTGTAGTTTGACCTTGAGTGACACCTATTTACCACAGTTTTACCAGTCTCTGTGAGGTGCGTTTGCATCCACAGTGGGGAGAGGACTTAGGCAATGCATTGGGTTAGTGGCGGGGTCAGATGAGTCCTCTGGTTTTGGCACAGTTGGGCTGGACGAGCAGGTGCACCCTCCCATTGAGGCACAGGTTGGGTATCCCTCCAGCACGTAGCAGTCTAATTATTTTTAATTTATTTACTTTGAACAAGAGAAACACTACTGCTTCAGCATCCTTCTTTGATCAAGGCATCAAATAGAACTTTATTTTTTTTTTATTGTAAAATGTAGGGCTTTCATTCCTCTACAAAGAAATACCAAAAAGCTGGTTCCCAACAGTGGCCTTAGGGCTGCAGCCTGTGCCAGAGGCCTGAGACAGGAGATAGGAGCACTGACGGCTTTGCTTGCTGAATTTTAGTTGATTCTACTTGTCTGTTAGAGCCACTTTACAGAGAATTCACACTCGTCATTATTATGGTACTCGTACCAAGATATGAGCTGCTAAGCACATTTCAGCACTGGGCTCAGGTGATCTTGGGGCTGCAAATGTCCAGGTTTGCGCCCAAAGAGAGCTCTGAGCACTCTCAAAGGGGGCCTTGGTGTCACCATTGGGGCCAGACATTTCTGCGGAGAAGAGAAGGGGAAGCTGGCATCCCCAATGCGTTTGCAAACAGCTGTGGGGACTGAACCCCTACAGCCTTCCCAGGGGCTGGGAAGTAGTAGTACAGATGTAATGGAGCACTCGAGCACTCAGCCCCAGCAGAGTTATCGATATTATTCTGCCTTGTAGAGCCCACCCAGCTATTGATGGCTGGCTCTGATGAGTGATCAGCCTGAACCAGATGCGGTGTTGCACCCATTATAGGACTCAAGTACCCTTTAATATGAAATATTCAAATTACTATTTAATTTCATATTAAATGCAAATGTGTTAATAAAATTTACATTATTTAATTAGATAAATGTTTATATATTTTAATACTAAATAAAAACTACACAAATCTTTAAATGACTGTTCAACAAATCACAACAAAGTTTCAAAATAATAACAAGGTGTTTTCAAAACTGAGTCCTGTTCTATCCCTCTAGTAACACAAAAGGTGGACAGACTTCCAAATCTGTCTAGGGATGATGGAAAGGCACTAGGCATAGCACCTCAGGCTTCAAAAACGACATAAAAATTATAAAGGGAAACCAGAAGGTAGGTGTAAATTATTTATACATTGAATTTATGATAGCACAGGAACTGTAACAATGCTGTGTGCATTTCTTACACAAGACCTTGAATGACCCTTAAATAAAATATAACCTTAGTTATATAAAGTGGAATGACGGGGTCCCCATAAATTATCTTATACAAAAAACTTACAATAAAATTACAGAGGCTGTCTCTCCAAAGGGTTATGTATTATTTAAGCGCTACACAGACTTTATAACAGATGTAGCAACAGACCATAAAGATGTTGCCTATTAAAATTGAATTTTTATTGTATTTCTTATCCAATGTTATCCCTCTAGCATTTTTTTAAGCCTTTTATATTCCTTAACATTGGGAAATTTTCTTAAGCTAGGTTTCTGTTCAAGGCAGAACATGCAGTTCAGATACTTGGAATGAGAGAAGGGCAGTAACAGCTATCCAGCTCTCCAGATCGGTTTTAAGAGTGACTCACTGTGAGCTGAACTTCATTGTGTTTAGTACAGACATTGCTTTGCATACACTAGCACGAAACCAGCTTTTCTTATGCTCTCCAAACACAAATTGGTGAAAGCCCCAAGATTTTGCTGTCTACCCTTGATGTCCCATTCACACACTCATCATGACACTGACACTTGTCTGTGTTACAAGACTGGGTTCTCAGAAGGTTTTTCTCAGGCAAAGGCGTTACCCGCAATCTCTCACACAAGTCTTTTATATCCCCACAGTGGCACAGACTGAGCACGGGATTCACGTGGTCCTCGGTGCAGCATCTCCCTCCTGTCCTTCAGCCTCAGTGAAACTGCTATTTGCCAGGTTTGAGGGGAAAAAATATCTCAATGTGCATGAAAAAGTGTAGATTGTACTTGGGTAACTATATTTATTGTTTCATCAAAACATCTTGTATCATTAGTTTCAACATCAGTCTTGCCCTTTAGGAATGGATTTAACCCTGCTAGGAGCTCTGCAGAAGGTTACGTCTCTCTCAGCCTGCCTGAGCATGATGTTGCAGGTGCAGACCAGCGCTGAAGGAAGCAGCAGTGGTGGCAGTCAAGGCAGAGTCCCAGGTCACCAAGCAGCTGGTCACTCAGCGTAGCGGTGTATCTGCAGATATGACTCAGCTCTAATAGCCCTGGAGACATTTCCTGCTTTTACAGCCACACGGAGTGCTCGGGATGCCCAGGCGGGAGACACAGAGCTCACTCAGGCAGGCAAAGATTCTGGAAATATTCTGGAAACAGACGAGCAGATAGTACAAAGGAGCAGTGTTACAGCCATACATCCCCTGCCTTCCTGGGGCAGGCTGAGCCCTTCTCCACCACCTGGCCATCTGCACGAGAAAACAGCATTGCCAATGGAATAAATGCTACCACACAGCAGGCTGTCCCTGATAAAATATTGTTTTGTCAAATAATTGTTGCAGTAAAGGAGAGTTTCAGGATGCAGCTAGCTTGTTCTCCCCTCATAATTAGAGAGAGGGGAGGCTTCCATGGAGATCTCCTCTCACACAGTGAAAGTCTTCGCAGAAATGTGTATTTTTCTTCTCTTCCAGAACAGGACTCTGTTACAAGCTGCCTGACATAGCAGTGTCATAAGGGGAGCAATGTAACATGATCTGAGAGTGCTTTAGCTCTTCCCACAGAGTGCCTACAGGTGACAATTACTCCAGCAGAACTAGAGTTTTCCTAGGACTACTTGTTGTGCTTTGACAGCACCAGAATAGGCTATCATGGCAGAAGTGAATTTTGCCAAATTATTAGTGTCTGCACACTGTAAGAACAGTACACAGTACAGGACATTTTCTCAGTAAAGTCTTTGAAGTACATCTTCTCTTAGAGTTGTTTCTTCTGCCTGTCTTTTAGAAGCACAAAATGTCCCTATGTAGGTAGCTCAGTGCAGAACGTGTCTGAGGGAAGGAGGGTCAGTATCTTTGCAGGTATCTAAGAATTTCTGTTTTTCTCTCCCCTAATTACTATTTTCTTTAGGATCTTTTCACTGCAGTTGAAAGTCTTGATCCTGTTTAGCTTGGTTCAAACCTGTCATGAACCTCAATCATTTTCCAGTGGCTGTTCCACTGGTGAAATTCATAATTTTCCCAGTGAGTCATGACCAAAGTAGAGCTGATAGAGAAAAACAAGGAAAAGAGTTACTCAAATAAATAGAAAATGCATTAGGAATACAGCCACAATATCACAGACAAAGAATTCTGCTTGTAGGCTAAACTGGAAAGCTGTTTTGTGATTATATTTATACTTCTAGCTTCATAGCGATTCATTATTGTTGCTATAGTGTTACCCCTTCTTTCTACTCGCTTCCTCTTTGTGGGAAAGGCAGGAGCAGTGAACTGCACACATTCAAAAAGAAAATGAAACCTCTCAGAAGAGAGAGGTATTTTGCAGAACAATAGAAAGACCCAATCTCATGATCCAAAATAAACTGTAAAAGCTGTCTGTCTGTCCTACTCTTCCTACACCCACACTATATTTGGCACTCCAGGCTTCATTCACGAGGGATTGGGATTGATGTACTGTTTCTCTCACTCTTTCATGGCGTCAAGTGTACCGGGAAATGAAAACTGAAGGTTTAATTAATGTAACCTATGAATGTCAGGACATCCAAAATTAAAACCCATGCCAAACTGTGTATCACCAGGCAGAGGGAGATGAGTGTGGGTAATGATCTAGGAGAAACGCCTACAGCAATTGGTAACACTGGAGTAGTTCACAATAGAAAAGATGAAATGACCTAATACTTGCCTGGAGTAGGCAGCTGGATCCCCTGAGGCTGTGTGTTGGGTGTGTGACGGGCTAGGACATGGGTGGCACAAGTCCCCTGGGCTATGCCCCCTTGGCTATGTCTGGGGAATGGGATGTGATGGGGCTGGGAGACCCAAGCGGAGAGAGAACAGCTGGGTGGGATGGCTGCACAGCCTCCTCTTTGGGGTCTGGCTTCTGAAGGATGGTGCTTGTTTTAATTCAGCTTTCCTAGCTTTTCAGAAGCTGATAAATCAAGGTATTGAGGAAAGAAAATAGAGAAACTAGATTTTTTTGTAGAATTGATTAATTATAGAAAGTTGATGCCTGTTTCCTCTTGTTAGATTTCAATATGAGCATGTTACTATTAGATTGAGATCAATATTTGCTTCATGTTAGTCAATATTTATCTTCTGTCAGAGGATTCTGCTTTAGGAGAACTTCCTGTTGGACCTCAGTCCTTCTTATCAAACTGACTATTGATAAGAATTACAGCTGCTTGCTTGTCTTTGGTTATACGCTGTATTTGCCTCAGGAAATCATGAAGCATAATTATATCATACTGTCGATGTGTTTATACTTTTAAATTGTTCTTTTGTATAAGTAACCTGTATCTTCTTGGAATATGCGCACAATATAACCCGAACACACAGGTGGATTTTAGAACACTCTGCAGTAACCATCTTCATAGTAGACGTTTTGCTGCCAAGACCAAATCCGCAGAATTGCTTTGCATAGGAGGTGTGCAGTGCTTTAGAAAACTTTTGCTAACTCTACTTGGAGTTTTAATTCCTTCCAGCTTCTGAAAATGTAGCTCTGTTACAGAGAAATTCAGAATTAGTATGAATATTCAGCAAACAAATCTGAATTCTTGCTTAAGTAGTATGTGAAAAAAAAACCAAACCACAATAGTTGAAGGAAAATTGAAGCTGCAATGAATGTAGTTCCTCAGTTCAGCTGAGTATTAGGAAAGGTAACACCAGTTTATAGTAGTCAATGGATCATGGAACACAGGCAAATCAGTATCACACTGATTTCAGAAGTCTGAAATCTTTACTAAGATGGCCTTCTTCGTTGCTGGGCTGGTAAAGTTAGAATTTATCATGAAATCTATCAACAGTGATAATATAGTGCCGTATCTGGCACAAATCCATTGAAATACTTTTCAGTACCTTAAAAACATCCAATTTTCCCAACTCAAAATTATCTGATTCCCTTTTTATTATCTATAATCTTGATTTCTACTTGAAATACCTCTTTTTCAAGAAATATCACCCAACGTGTAAAATAAGCTTCACTAAATTTCATGAGCATTCTCTCACACCATAAAAACATCAGTAGCATATTTTTCCTGCAGTTGTTTCCTGTTTTTATTTCTTCATCAGAAGACACAATCTTGTATTTTCAAATAATTTCCAAGTGTCAGCCATTGCTTTTATTTCCTCTTTTTTATGATTTCATAATTTCATTCTGAATTTACTTCCCAGTCTGCCAATTTAACTTCTTGCTCTTTCACTGTTGTGCTGTATGGATCAGACTGCTGCTCTGATTGTTCGCTAAGTCATTTCCCTTCTATATATTTGACTGTTGGTGTCTCCTCTATTTCTCATATTTGAGTAATATCTCTTTCAAACTGCCAGGACTGAAGTTTTTCATGCAGTAGTTATAAAAGAGCTCAAATGTGAAACTGCTGCTTAGCTAAGTGTGGTTTAGCCTAAAATCAGGTTTGGTGCAAGAAGAAGAAAAGATAGCAAATGTAACAACAATTTGTAGAAAAGGCTGCAAAGCTGCTCCTGGAAACCATAGGCCAGTAAGTCTGTTTTCCATAAAGGCACATTAGGAAAGTGTAAACAAGAATATAATTAGTTGGGATGTTCAAAAAGGTGATGCAGCTTTTACAGATGGAAGTCACATCTCACAAAAATTACAGTGTACCTAGACATTCAAAAAGCTTTTTCACAAGCGTCTTCATCAAAGCCTCTAAAGAAATGAAACTCTAATGGGATGAAAAGTGGAGTCCTGTCATTGCAAAATAACCGTTTAAAAAGAATAGAGGAAAAGTCTGGGTATCAATATTCACTTTTCAAAATGAAAGCAGATTAACAACAGGGTTTCTGAGGCTCTTTGCTGACACCTGCACATTTCAAAAGTCAGAAATAATGTAAGAAAAGAGATAAATAAACACATAACAACATTTCCTCAGGACAGAGAAGTATTCAGGATAGTCAACTATAAACCTGACTGTAAGGAACTGTAGAAGAATCTCATATTACTGAATAACTAAGTAAAAAAACTACATGAAATTCAGTGGTGACAAGTGCAAAGTAATGCACGTGGGAAAAGATAGATGTAATTACAGCCAGACATTGAAGAGCTCCAAGACAGTCATCACCTGTTGAGCAGGGGAGCTAAGGCCCACTGTGGATAGGTTGCTGAAAACATCTGCTTAGTGGTCAATAGCAATTAAAAAGACAAACAGGAATTCCTCTGAAAAAGAGAGCAAAGCACAACACATCAGTATGCCTTGCATAAATTCAAGGTACTTTTGCATTGCAAATACTGTATATGGCTCTGGTCCTGCTCCTTTATCTCTGAAAGACTGTGTTCAGGCAGAAAAGAAACAAGAAAGGTGATAGGGCTGGTTAGGAGTATGACTTAGACTGAAAAGTAAACTAAATGTTATAGACCTCCTCAGACTGGGGGAGAAATGAGAAAGAAGGAAATAATATGGTCTATAAAATCAGAAAGAGGAAGGGGAAGGGAGAATTTGCATGGAGAATGATGATTGCTACAGCTAACTGCAAAAAGTGGGTAGCCTGAAATGAATTGTCAGGCAGCAGGTTAGACAAAGACTTCTTTTCCACAAAGCATAATTGCATTGTGGAATTTACTGCCTCAGGTTGAATGGAGACCAACAGTACGAATGATTTGAAAAATGATTTGACAAGATTGATGATCAAATTATTAAATGTCATGTCCTCAAAGCCTCTACAGTGCTGATTTCTGTGAGCTGGGAGGATATCCCAACGAAAGATCACTGTGTTCCTAATTTCTTCCCTATTCACACTTTCTTATATCCTTTCATTGTCAAAAGCACTGTCTGACCCAGTATAGTGATTCTGTGTTCTTGCAGCTTGGTCCTGCTCACCTGAAGTCTCTAATCCCAGGGCAGTTGACACCCCTCAACTGGCACATAGAACATGGATGACCACCTCCTGCAGCAGGTGAAGTGCAGAAATATGGCAATTGCTTCTAAGCCCATCATTTTTGCTGTGAGAAAAGCCAAGCAATGAGGAAGGCTTAGTTCCACAACTGTAGTATGTACTTGGATGGTTGATTTGACAATGACAATACCAAGAGTTACATTTTCTGATAAACATGACGTGCAGCTATGAAAGATATGTAGGTCCAGTTTGTGAATAAACCTGGTCTTATAATTACAGTGGAGAAACACTTGCATGTGACACTTCTAGCTATCTCAAGAAGAGAGCAAAAATGAACTGGCAAGTCTGTATGCACAGGCCTTCCTCTAGCATCTGCAGGAATCATTGACTTGCCTTTGGTTAGCATTTTAAGGGACTGGAAATGAAAAGTCTGCTGTTTGTAAGGCTGTACTCTCTATTATGAAGAGAGGACAGTTCAGGGGCAGTTCCACCTGTACAGGTCACAGGCATGGAAATGGAGGCTGCTGGCCCAGTTCTGGGGTACCCAACAGGAAGAAGCATGGTTTTCCTGGGACAGTGCAAGGACTGGAGACAGACACCAGGCAAAGCAGTAGGTATCCTACCATTCTGCCAAGACTTCAAACTGACATATTTCAGCTGCAAAATTACATATTTTGGATTAAAAATGCTGCCTCAATCAAGCTTGTAAATAGTATTTCAGATACCCTGTGACCTCTTCCTCTCTGGTTCAGTTTGTCAGGTAGGCATCATCTCACGTGGCACGTCAGAGAAAGCCTCAGCTGCCATTCAGAGACCTGCCAGGCATTTTTTCACATTACATTTTTGCAAAAAAAAATTATATGCTGCAATCTTTCAGGTTTTAAATGCTGTAGTGGCATCCCAGACTCCATTCTCCCTTTCTAAAATGGAAGGAAGAAAAAGCATTTTATAAGCAAAGTAGGGAATCCATGTTTTTTAGTGCCTTGTCTTGTAGAGTATCTGAAGCAGGAGAGAGGGGATAAATACTGGTTTTGTTAGCATCTCATCAATCTTCTGGAAAATAGATGGTGAGGCACTAATGCTGTTTCTCGGTGGGGGAGCATAGGTGCACTTTGCAGCTGCCAGGTCTGGTTGCCCGTCCCAGGCTCACGTGAAGATGTCACCTGGCTCTGCACCAGCCTTTGCTCACGTCTCTCCATTCAAAAGAGCCACCACAACCCATGACTGGGTCCAGGACACAGAAGGGATATATGGAGATACCTGCCTCTGGGACAGATACTGCTGTACTAAGCATTGTGTTTGCTTTCACAGAGAAAAGTTTATGGCTCCTCTGATGCCCAAGCAATGTGTATTAACCCAGCATGCAGGCAACAGGCTTATTTTGGTGCCTTTAGGTTAGAGGGTAGAGTTTTGGTGTGAGAGCTTCCACTAATTTCATGAAGGAATTGGTTTATCCATAGATCCTTGGTGTTTGCAGAGCACGAGATCATCAGTAACTTTACTAAAACAAGAGCAGATCTCATTGCCGTACCTTTTTGTCCATGAATGAGCCACATTTTTCCATGCACAAATTTGGGGGAAAAAAAGAGGCAGATCCCACCAAGGATAACAATTTACTTCCAGCTAGTGTTTGCAGGGCTGTGATATGGAAAGGGTTTTTGAAAGAATTCATTTTTTAGTAGAGATTAACAAGGAGTGTGTTTCTAGTTTGATGGCCAGCAGGAAAAAAATAGGAAAAAAACCTTAACCTGCAGTTGTATTGGAACAGGGGTTTTTTTAGGTCTTTCAGCAGGATAAAATATAATCAATTTTTAATAGACTTTATTTGATCATTAGTGAAATATTATGTTCCATTTTAGGATTATGAAGCTTTTGAAAATCTGAAAGATTTTTTTCAAAGTATTTTTTCCATTATTTTTCTTCCGAAGTGATTTTTTTTTAACCAAAAGGTAATTAATATTTTGAAATTAAAAGTTTTATCACAAAATGCCAAAAGAGAACATGTAGTTTCATTTCAACTGTTTCAACCTTTTACAATTTTACTCTCCTGCCTGTGTTGGCTGAAACAGTTCATCAAATTTACTTGGATTTATTAATATTTCAAACACCTCAAGAGTCTATTCAGAGAAAAATATACTTACTGTCAAACAAGTCCTAGTTTATAATACAGCATCCCAAATTAATCCTGAGTGTGACACTGTGATGGTCAAAGTTAACCAGGTGTAGTGTGACCCAATACATGGAAATACAAGGCATTTCAAAAATTGAACTTATTTCTGGGACTAAAAGCTTAGAGCTCATTTTTGACAAATTATCTTTGAAGGAAAATACTTGTTAAATTAATATCTTTATACTGCTTTTAGGTTTTTCCATTTTAGTGCTTCTTTGGAAATGTTTGTATTGATTGCTACATATTGAGATCTGTAAATAGAAAAATGAAGAGAAAATGACATGTACTCCAGGAGGTAAAAGGAGTGTCCCTGCTGAAGAGGAGGAGCTGACAAGGGGCAGAGTCACACTCAGAGGCTCACTGCCTCTCCAGATCAATGTTCTGCATCTTTTGGTATTTATAGCTGACTATGTATTTCCCATCCTGTCTGTTTGGGTGCCTTTGTAAAACCTTTGCTAGTGGGTTTTTACCCACGCAGATCTGAGCTCAGAGACAAAATCCATTTGACTAAACAAACAAACCGGAGGAGCTCAGGCTGTGATGCCAGCGGCAGGATCCTGAGAGAGGCTGGTGAGAAGCAGCCCAGAGGCGTAATGCCACACTGGGAGTGAGAGCCTGACCTTCGTCTCTCTTCCCAGAGCATTTGCTTGATGGGAGACGGATGCTGCTCCTCACTGCCCTTCACCCTGTGCCAGAGGCTCCCCACCTCTCTTCTCAGCTGCTTTGGTCAGATGCCACCAATTGCAGATGTTCCCGTCATCCATCAGTCATAGAATCATAGAATCATAGAATGGTTAGGGTTGGAAGGGACCTTCAAAGGTCATCTAGTCCAACCCCCCTGCAAGGAGCAGGGACATCCCCCACTAGA
>JAAGAY010001334.1:0-17356 GCA_011801015.1 Ardeotis arabs | reverse complement strand
TCCAGTTGAGTATGATCTGAGTATGGGATGTGTAATTTAGGTGTGCGTGATATGTTGTATTTTAATTTGGAAGGTCAGAGAAACACAGTGGCTTGGACAGCCTCTGTGATGGATCTGAGAATAGATTGGACCAACCAGGGCAGTTAAAATAGCACAGCTAAACGCAGCCTTAATTCCTATGGAAAACATTCAGTAAAATATCCTTGAAATATTTCACCTAGAAGAGAAAAATTAACGCATGAGAAAGGCTATAATAATAACTTTCCCTGGTGTTAGCTTTGTTTATTGGTTCACATAGCGATTGTGGCATGCAGTCTTCAGGGAATTAACATTTTGTTTTTAAATAGTTTTTAAATAGTCTCAGCGGATCAGCCAGACAGGACTGTTGGCACACACCGTGTGAGGTGTCTAATCCTTTTCCCCCTGCTTAGTGAGAAAATGGGTCCAGTCCAAACCCCGTTGTAGGCAGTGCAAAGATGGCCTGGGATCCTTTGGAAGGATCTCTTAAATTGGGTCCCGTGAATGGGATTTAAGGCTTGACCACTCAGCTCTGAATCCAAGATTGCTCCCTGAGTCACTGGAGTGATTCTGAATTTACACTGATATAAAATGAAGGAAAATTAGTCCCTTCTTCCCAACATTAGCATGTAAAGAGGCATTATCAGCTCAGTTCACTTTACTGGTGTTGTAGTTGCTGTTTCCTCTCACCTCGTGTTCTTCACAGGCTCACAGTAGATATGAAAACCAGATCCCTTCAGATGGCTGCTATAGGTAGCATCTAATTTATGGTGACAATGGGCTAGTGGCTGTTGGAGAAACAGAATGAAAGAGAAAGCAGTTGTAAAATTGTTGCTTTTTGTGGGCTGCTTGCACTTGCTTGTAAGTATTTATTATCCTAGATGGCAATCTAACTGATTCTCCTTGATGCACTCCAGCACTAATAAAGGAATTTTGCAGTATTATTACAGCAATTTTAAATCAATTCAGTCAGTGAATGCTGTTGCACTTCAGAAGTCAATTATAGATACCACTTAAAAAAAACCAGATCATGCAAATCCGGACGTGTGTTTTCATCACTATGCAGATAGCAAAATAAAACTTCAGCAAGGGAAATGTACATGAGAAAGCTGGAGATGTTGTGAAGGGAGGGGACTAGCATGAAAGGTGATGCTTCTGCTGCAAGGTTTTCTTCAGGCTTCAGAGCATTACTAACACTCTGCCACCTGCTTTGCTTTCCCATTCAGCTCCCAAGTGGCCTTCAGGCAGAAACATCACATCTCATCACGGCTTTGCTTTCTAGAACAGGTCTTGCTAAGGATCATTATCAAAACATCCAGGAGCCATGTGTAGACCTCGGGTGAATTAAAAGATACTGCTTGAGGTTAATGATGGGTTCATCCTTCAAGGCCAACCAAAAGCCAGAAACTAATAAATATAAAGCACATTCCACCCTGTGAGGTAGATGCCTACTTCTTTACTATTGTGTTTCGCTCCCTAGGCACTGAAGGTGCACAAGATTTTCAGTTCCTTCTGTCACCATGTCCTTCACAAAAGTGATTTTTTCTAGGTGTTAAATCTCCTGGGAGCATTAAAAGGATTTCTATTGTGGCTGGAAACAGTGGCTGTTTTTTAATTCTTAAATTCCCTTTTCCTCTCTTTTACAGAGAAAAGGTTTGAAGGATTTCTGGGTGTCAACTTGGGTTTAAAGCAGAGAGGTGCCTAGAAATAAGAAATGGAGATAATATGTAATTGTTCGTAACTGTAGGAACTGAGTCCTGATCATTCAATAAAAACATTACCTAAAATGGGGGATACAGCAAGCACGTGCTGCCAAGATGTCTGTGCAAACTAAGCATAATAATGTCTTTTTTTTTTTCTGCTTAGAAAGGCTCTTCTTTTCACCTAAATCCTACTTTATCTCCAAAAACATGGTTCTAATGCCTGCTAATTGTCACACCTCTGGGCAGAGGGAGTTTGAAGTTTCAAGGCAGATAATACTGTGCCAACGCTATGATGAACAGCCAAGCAATTGTTCTCTATCTTTGGTGAAAGATAAGCTGGAATAAGGAGAGTGATTAAGAGTCATGTTCAAGATTTATCTAATCAACTTGGAGAGCAGGTCAATGTGTTGTCTTGATACGATAGTTAACGTAAAGTTGCAAGTTCAAGCAGTTTAGATCTCAGCATACTTGCTGTACAGCTAGTGAACCTCTTTTGATTATTCCCTGTGAAGGTTTATAGGATAATGAAAAGAAGACAGAGGGGAAGATAGGACATAAAATATAATTGCTTTTTCCTCTAGCAACCCCCTGCCAGAAGCTGTACTGTCACACAGGATGTGTCCTGGTCCTTGTTGATCTCTGTGCTCTGAGCCAGGATAGACAAGCTGTAGCATGAACAACTTTGCAAAAGAAGAAGATTAAAGGGTATTCCCAGACTTTTTGGTCCCAATGAAATAAGATGTCCCTGCTTCTGAATCTGGAACGTGTGTGCTTATGGCACCTAGCTTTTAAATCTCTGTTCTGGTTTTTTTTTTTTTTTTCCCCACTAAAAAAATATACGTGTAGGCATGGAAGGGTGAGGAAGTGAAGCTGAAGAAGCAAGTCCTTCGTGGTTACCGATCAGTTCAGATCCATCAGGCTCCACGCAGAGACTCTGACACAGCCCAGAGTCACTCAGATGGCAGTGCCAGCTCTCAGTGAGGAGAGTGAGAAGGCACACCACAGGGAAAAGAAGTAACATAGTGTGAAAAGCCATGACATCAATCATAATTGTGGTAGTAAAACATTTTAGACTACTTCCAGGGAACCTTGTTCTGCTCTCCTTCTACTTCTAAGCCCCCTGTATGTAGTGAACTGATAAAAACTTTCCAGCAGCCTTCTGTTCCCTGCAACAAGGTAAAATTGTTCAGCCAGCCTTGGGGCAGAATAAGTGGAGCTGCTTGCTTGCACATTGCACCCACTGCAAATTGAGTCCATTATTTATCCCTGATGGAGATGTGTACAATGGAGAGGAGGGCAGAATTATTCTATATAAATGTTGCAATATACACAATTCCCACTTAGAATTGATTTTTTTCCCTTGTGAGATATGCTGTCTCATTGAAAGAGAGATAAAGATATCATTTTAAACCTGACTCCTGTAAAAGGAATTAAACAGAAAAACAAAGAGCCAAAAAAGTGGAGGCATTATCTCAGGGGTGCTATTAATGATTTTCTTAGGAAAATGTAGTCTTACTGTGCACCTTACTGACCTCATGAAGCAAGCCTTCCTGTATCTTCCCACTGTAATATTTAATACTGAGTCCTTCTGGCTCTTTTCCTCTGTATTCAACACCAACTTGGCTTGCTTGTTGCAAGTGGCAGATTGGAAAGAAGTGGAGGTTACCTCTGACAGAATTGTCAAATTAAATTTATCCTGATCCCTGTACCTTCTCCAGGAGACCCTGTATTTATAGTAAAGTACACACAGCTCATAAGCATCGGTTTTCAAAAACACTTTGACAGCAAATAATAAATATAAAATAATACACAATACAATATGCAATTGACTTATATGCCTCCCAGTCAATGCAAGCGTTATCCAGCATACATAATTACACTGCAGACAGCACATCTTTTACCTGGGAATGACATACTCTGATAATAAATAAATAATAATAATAAGCCCCCCTAAGTGTGCACCACTGGGTGCTTGGTCTAAACCTGGCAATGAAGAATGAACGTGAAATTAGTGTTCGATTAGAAGTGAAGGAAGTGCAGGATGTGAATGTAAAGCAAAGGACTGTATCAATGTCTAAATATGAATGTGACATTTGTACGCCTGCCTAAATAGTCTCCTTGTGCAGCATCACTCAGATAGAAGATCTGCAAGAGGAACAGCAGAGTGTGTTTTTCCACAAGGTAGGAGAAGTCTGGATTTAAGGTGATTTTCTCAAGTGGAAGACCTGTCCTTCACTTCTGTTCCAATATTCTTTTTCCGCTCGACTCAGCAGGGACCAGGGAATGCTGTGGTTTTTTCTCCTTGTCCTATTCATCTATTTTCACTGTACAAGATTAATAAGAATTTTTCCCCTTCTGTTTTTTTTTCTTAAGTTTTCCATAGAGTTCAGACTGGAGCTGACTATATTTCCTGAATGATTTCACAATATTTCCCTTTATATTTTGCTCTTCCTCCCCAGAACGTAGAGCAATGAAGGTGGAATGTTGGCCATCCCTTACCATCAGGCATGAGCAAAGGAGTGTTTGGCTAGGCCATGCTGTTTAGGATCTGAAGGCTGCTTTCAACCCTTGTCACCATTAGACATACTGCAGCTTTGACCCTGTCACTAGATAGCTTCTCACCTCTCCTAAGGGCTGCTGGTGCTCTGGAGCACCCTGCACCCACATAGCCCCTTTCCCATGCATGGGGCTATGAGGGCCATCGATAGCATCTGTCTGTTTTAAAAAAACTTCATACGCTGAGTGTTTATCTGAAAACAAAAAGATGTGTCCACTTTCCTGTTGGTTTTGACCATGAGATTTAAGGCAGATGAGACTGACATCTTTCTTCCTCTGACCTGTCTCCATTCAAGACTGAGCGTATATTTTTGAGCTGATGTGCTTATTGCTAATTACAATTAAATATGAAGGCAAGGTATGCAGCTTGGCAGAGTACATGGCATTAAAGTGAAATTCACAGGGTTTGCTTCAGGTGTGTCTGATGCCATCCTCAAATCTGATCAATTTGGTATCTAAGAAAAATGCTCACTTTAGAAAAATGAAATTGTTCTTTGCTATCTTCCAAAGCTATCACGAGAAGTTTTTATGTGTTACAGCCAACTTTGCCACCTACTTGACCTTAAATCCAAGCATTTATGTGCTGCTTCCCAAAATAAGCATCAGTTAGGTTTGGGAGGATGCCTTAAGGGTGTGCAAGCCAAATTGTACCAGTCAGAAAGATGCTGTTTTTAAAATCAGCTTTACGGGTGAATCTTCCCATCACTGTTAACGTTTAGCATATCCCCCTAAGCCTGGATGCTCTTTGAAGCAAGTTACTAGCTTAATTGGGACTCTTTAATAAAATTTAATGCTATTTTTTTAATGAAGAAAGATGAAAAGTTGCCTTGAGGGGAATCTTGAGCACAAGGTATTTAAATAAATTATTCTTTGAGAATGTCGATCTTTTATCTCATTCTCAACAAATCATTTAATGAAATAACATTAGCATTTCATTTCTAGTTATATTAACTTCTCTCTCCTGCACGCATTCCTTTATTTTTGTTTTTTTCTCCTTTTCAAGGAAAAAATAAAGCACAACAAGGTTCTTGAACAATGACCTCATCCTATTGAATGACAATTAATATTGTCTCTTTTTTGTAAATAGGGGGCATAGACAATTAGGTAGATAGCTTTCTCTTGTATTTATTAATGCTGACCTAAAGTTAACAGGCTTGGCTTTGCCGGTTACATAATTACTGCAAACTTGGGCATCTGCAGACAGACTCCAGATACTAAGCAGCCCTATCACTGTTTCCCATGGGCAATAACCTAAAACAGGAGATGACTTTCTTCTTGAAATGTAGATATTGAGTGGTCTCCCTGTAGAGTAGAGAATTGTTTGGGTCCTGCTAGCAGTGCCTATGTTTGTCATTGAAAGACTGGGCATCAGCTCCTGATTCTGTGAATGGGAAGAAGAGGCATTGTTTTTTCCCTGTAATTTCCTTAAAAGCTGTCCGTGACAATCTGTTAGCGAGTGACTGTTGTATTTTGAACTACAGAAGGGGAACATTTTTAGTGTCCTTCCTTTGACAAATCATTGTCTCCTTTCCCTCTTTGCCACTTCATCTGTTGTTATCTTGGGTCCAGTTTTTTCTTCTTAAATAAAGTAATTGTCCAGTTTTTGTGACACAAGTGTTGGATGGCAATGAGTGGTGTTAGCAAATTAGTTCATTTTACTGTAAGATCAGGAGGAAAAAGAGGGATGGGCTATAGGACCAGTGGGGTAAAAGGGCAATTCAGCTCACTAGCTTTACCATCCAAGGTAAGAATTTATCTGTTTTGGACCTGTATATAAATAATTGTCTTATTCTTTTGATCAGTTCATAGTGGTTATTCAATTTTCAGTACACTAGGTGGTTCTTCATGTATTTCTTAGTGCTTTGTCTCTATTCTGTTTCCCCCTCTTTTCAGGAAAAAAAACCCAACAGTATGTAATTTCCACAGAAGCCGTCTCAGTCACATTTTTCTCTATGACTTTTCCCCCTAATTTCAAGGCTCTATTATTTTCTGTAATACTGTAACATGATCTTCATGGTTCTTGTAAGATTTAGGAGAGATTGGGTTATATTAATATTTCCTGAGCAATCCCCAGAGTTTTGTCTTACGTTCAAATCCCCATGCACATCCACAGGAAACAAAAAGGAAAAAAAATGAGTCACGGTGTTCCTTCCCCCAGCATGCTAGTTTAACTCCTCCAAAATCAATGGGAATAGTTATCCTTCGACACGGAGGGAAATTAATGCATGTCCTGGGATCTGACTGGTGGTGCTAAGACTCCTCATCCATCTACAGTTTCATTGATTTTAAGATCAGGTTGCAGGACCTTTGCATTAATGTAATGTTTGTTGACCTCTCAAAAAAAAGGAGACCTATTTTTAAAATGTGGACACACACAAATATATTTAAAAAAAATAATAATATTTTTTATTCTCAAGAGAAAATGTGCATCACTGCACCTCAGGAAGCAAAGCAACAGACTAAAAAGCAGAGAGGGAAATTCCTGTTCAGATGGAAAGTTCTTCAGGATGCTTCTGTCATTTGTGAGCTATCTGTAACCATCATAAATTCAACAGGTAACTCAATAAACATGCATTAGCAAGCCAAGCCCTCTTCCAGTTCAACAAATCTTTTCTCCCCAACGGGCCAATCTCCAAAGAAACCACCCACATCCATCCCAGTCCTGCCTCAATACCTGCCCCAGAAAGGATTCTCCAACTAAGTAAGAAGCCAGTCAATTAACTAAGTGGCAAAACATGCACAACTCCTGAAAAAACACTCTTTTGCTTATTCATGAGGACTCATAATAGCTATGCTGGATTTTTTCCTTTTATATTTATCTAGATATGATTTAATTGTCGTGAACACCAAGAAGACAAAAAAAAAGTCCCCTAAACTCAACTCGACAAAATTCTGGGGTTTTTAGGTACTCGGTAGTAATGATTCATGCATTTGCAGCTTGGATAATAATAGTCTAATACCTTGATCATATTGCATTTTACATAATTTTACATAATTTTTCATAAGGGCTACAATTATTGCAACTGTGAAGTGTAAAACTACAGGAAGAGAATGAAAAAAACCAACTCAAACTAATATGTTTAGCCTGATTTTCTTGTACTAATTACCACTGGGAAAGCACATATTTTAACCTAGCAATGTTTGAATGTTTTTGTACTGCAGCGCTGCCACAACTGAAACAGTATAAAAACTACAGTGATTGTCATCCCAAGTGCCAAATTCCTGAGCACTGTTAAGTGTGTTCATAGGGCCAGGGAGGTGTTCTGGCTTTCTGAAATATTTCTAGCAAAGAGAGCGTGATTGCTACTGGTGATCGTGCTCACCTGTTTGGTTATTAAACACGTTAATGTTCCTGCTCTCTGCCATACTAAACAGCACTCTGGCTGTCAGTGTCATGAGGAATATGCTGGGTTTGTGTTATTTTTACCATTTTCTCATTGCTCTAATTGTTCCCCAGTGTTCCTGGGGAGAAGCAATGTTCAGCTGCAGGAAAGGCAAACCCCACTCATTTGAAACACAAAAGCAGGCCTAAGGAAGGAGAAGCTAGGACAGCCGTTCACTTTGGTAGATGCAAATTTCTGTGCAAAAAATCATCCCTGTGACTGGGCTTTCCCATGTGATGGTTTGCATGCACACGTGGACACGAACTCCCACCGGCCACATGCTGCTGTGTGTCCCAGTTCCTTTTTGGCAAGTAGGAGTTTGCATTTTTTGGTTGGGAGGCACCCGGAGCCCCTGGAGCTACGACAGTGCCCAGCTCACTACTTGCACCGCCACCCAACCTCTCTCTCAAAAGAGCCTCGCCAAGAAATCCTGCAGAAGTAGCAAACACCATGGATGCAAGTTGTTGTGTGCTGAGGGGGTGGCAGCAGGCTGAGGGCACGGAGAGGTGGGCTCTGAGGGCACGGAGAGGTGGGCTCGAGTGATGGGGCTGGCAAAGATCTGTCCCCTTGGCTACTGCCTGGGAGCTAGAGCCACAGAGTCACTTCAGTGCAAAGTTCAGTGCTTCAGCTGAAGCGTGGCTGACGATGGGCTTACATTAATATGCCAACCTTTTCACTGAGGCCACTGAAATGCAGGCGCATGTTTGCCTCAAATTGTTCTGGGGAGAGCGGACTGCTGGGAGCAGTAACTTTTTGAATAGCCTCCACTAGGTTCATCAGAGCTTGACTGCCAGAGCTGTCATCACCATTTAAAGTTGTGAAAAGCCCAGTCCTCTAGACTCAGGTGGGAAGAGGTCTTGAGCATGGCCTTCACCCCATGCGAGGAATGAATTTTGCCCAGAGCTGCAATATTCTGAAATGCGTTAAGGGCACACAAACTGAGCTTCAGAGAGGTTTTCATTTAGAAGGAATGATGGAAAGCAGGAGCGAAAAAGCAGGCTTCTGGTGCACAGAAAACCACTCATTTGCCTTCTTAGTAGCTTATTGAACAGCCTTTAGGTGTGATCAGCCTCTTGTTCAAAAAGACCCTCTGCCTTGTTGTTGGGTAGAAAAGGACACAGATTTCTGTACCCCACCTAAATTTGTTTCTTAGGTGTCAGGAAAACATCAGCCTTCTCTGCATCATTTTCTCTGTGAGTTGACAATTGGGAGGAAATTAGATGGTGTGGCCACCGACTTGCTGTCTTCATAGGGAAGGATTTTCACAAGGATTTACTCAGGCCTGTCATTACATTTCTATTCTCCATTGGTTTCTGCAGTAACGGAAGGGGAGAAGATTAATAAATTGCGACTGCCAGAACAGAAAGGCCACCATGGTAATCGAGTTTGCATGGGTGTTTGAGCAAGGAGCTCATTTTCACAACAATATCTTGACTTTACAATCCTTAGGATGGATTAAGACAGAATTTGCTCAGTCCAATATCTTCAGGAGTCCAAATGACCATCAAAGCAAAAGCTTCATGGTGGCACTTCTCCGAATCAGCTGTGTTATCTTGAAGTTAACCAATTTCCTCTTTTCCGATTTTCCCATCCCTCACAGGCAAACAGTAATGTGCTGCCAGCGCAGCACTTGGACTTCTCAGGACCTGCTGTTCTGGCAGATCAGAAATAGATTTCCGTGCCCCTCTTATGTCAGTCTTTGATCTCTGGAGACTGGCCTGCACAAGTTTAAATTAGCTTGTTCAAACAGTGTGTAAAAATCCAACTAGTCAGCTTGTGTGCAATGGTCAGCATGCTTGGTGGTCTCACAGCCAGGCTGGATCTGCAAGCTGCTCTTGCTGGCGAGGGCTCAGGTCTGCAGGTCTCCTTGTGGTGGGCTTGGATGGGTGTAGGAAGGTGAGGCTCGGAGGAGATCTGGAGCTGCCCGCAGCATGGAGAGGGAAATCTGCATTCAGCCTCCCTCTGCATTTTCCTCTGAGTTATTCTTCACCTCTCCCATCCACATGATGATTGCTGACACACGATGTTTTCCGTTCGACTGACAGCGGTATTTATCTGTACCAAGGTCCTTCATGCTCTGTCAGAAGACAGTTAAGGAAGGAGCGAAACTCCATCATCCCTGTCTAATGTGGGACACTCTTTGTGTCTCCCCTGTGCATACACTGACTCTGAGCAGGGTCACGAAACGCAAGACGCTCCTGAGCACACCGGCACTTCTCCGTGGCACAAAGAGTTGGCAAACAGCGATACCGGGTCAAGTCTCAAATACGACATAACTACATTTGCTGCATGTCACCGAAGCATTCAATCCATCCCTCTGTGGGATCAGCGCTTGTTTTATTCAGTGCAATGATTGCTTTGAGCTGTCAGAATGACAGGAAGCAACCAGAGTGCGGAAAGCATCTAGCTCCCAATTTAAAAAATGCTACATTTAATTTAATTTATTAATTTGATTGTGTGGTTTTCTATGCTTGTTGGCTGTCCTCGTGTCCTGAGATTTCATCCTGCACATGAGACCATCCTGCCCAGGAGTGAGAACCCATCTTTCCCCCCGCCATGTGCTCAGCCTCTTGCCCACCCTGCGGAGCTACATACCGGGCAGATTAGCACAAACTACTTGATGGGGCTGCAAATTTCCCTATAAGTAGTGTGCATAGCTGGCAATACTGTGTTGTACTCCTTAGTTACACATAAAGTTCTTCTGAAGCAAAAAGACAAAGGCAATATTCTTTGTCGTCATTCTCAGTTATTTCAAAATTGCTACCCACAGCAGAGCATCATCAGTCATTAGAGTCACATATAGGAGCATTATATTCACTTAGCGGTCTCCCAGCTCCACCGCCAAGGACATCACAGTCACAATGAGACATAATCAGTGTGCTGTTGCCAATTTTGAGACATTGCAATTTAGCAAAAATTTCCTGTGTTCCGAGTCCTCTGAAGCTGGAGGAGCTGCTCTGAATTTCTCCGCATTCCTTTCGTCAAGTTTGGTGTGAATGGTGTGGAGGCAGAAATAAGGCGTGAGGACCCTCTTTAGCATGCCACCGCTACGCCTATGACTTGCAGGGCGCCAGTGCTGCATAATATCAGGCAGGGCCGATATGACAAGGGACAGCAGGAGAGAGCTGAGGAAAAGCCTCAACCTTGAGTGACCTTGCTGTTGTGAATTTTTAACTTATTCTTCTCCCTATTGCAGTAATGATAAAAAGGTACTGCACAAAAATACTGGTTTGCATGGAATTTCCAGGAAAAAGCTTAAAACAGCATGAATGTGAGAGAGTTTATCTGGTCCCTCAGGTTTTTGCAGACTGTATTTAGTTGGTCTGATCTTTATTCCTGATTGGTGACAGCTTGATGGGTGACATCAGGCAAATCACACGCCTCTGTGCCTCACTTTTCTTGTGCACAGTTGTGTTTACCCAGTGCTTGGTGAGCTAAGGATGTTTCTAAATTCTCTGTTAAAAGCCTGGTAGCATTTGACCACTAACTGCATGCTGGAATTTTGTTAATATTGTATCTTACGGCAACATTTTGTAATGTGCAACCATTTAAAAGCTATTTTTTACTCTGAAAAAAATCTGCTGACACTAGGGCTTAAGAAATTTTCTATCCTGTTTACAAGGAAATAAAAAAATGTGAATTTTTACAGTCTGGAAGCGAGGCTCTTCCCTGAATCTTCCCTTCTGCTCAGGAGAGACAAGATTGCCCACTTCAACAAAAACATTGCTTCCAGTAGTCCCCTTCCAGCCCAGCCAGGTTGGGTCATTATTATTTTTGATTACCAGTACTTTGACTTTATTTATCCTCTGTGAAATGCTGATGAGTATTTGGCCATGCATTTAATGTATGCAACTTTGGGGTCCTTTGCATACTTGAGCGTGAAGGGGTATAAACAGAAATGCAGACAGATTTATTGCAGTCTAATTTAATAAAAATGTCAACAAATAAATGCACATTTGACAGGGGAATAAATATCAAATAGGAGCAAAGCAGACAGTGGAGCAGGTTGTAAGAAATTAACATGAAACATTTTGGTTTGACAGCAACTATAAAACAAAATTGTACTTTGGAGACTTGGGGAGTGATTTAGCAGAGGTGTGCTTCCCGGGCACGCAGAAACAGTTCGCACGAGCCGGGCATGGGGAGAAGGGTTCAGGATGAGACCACACCGCTACAGAGGGGAATGGTTTGTGATCTGTCGCTTGCATTTGTAAACTGACATTTAACGTACGGGGAGTGAGATGCTGCCTTGATTGGTTTTGCAGCGCAGGACTGCGGGTTGTGCCTGCACGTTGCTTAGCAGCAGCATGCTGGCCCCGATCCAGGGCAGGCCAGCATGCTTCTTCTGCCTGGTGCTTGGACTTTTTTGGCCCCCTTGACTCCAGCTTCGTGTATTTATGCTTCAAGGGAGAGGTGGGGAAGAGATGTAATCTGTGTTTTGCACCTAGACCAGCTGGATCTTAGCTTATAGAGTGATTTGCCCAGGGTGAAATAGGAGGAAGCAGCTGAATCGACTCTCTCGGTACCCCACGTGTTCACGTCTCTTGCATTTTAAATATTTCATCCTCCACTGTCCCTTCCTTGTGTCTGCTTGTGCTCCCCTGAATGCCAGCTGCCTCTCAGGACTTTTGCCAGGACAAGCAGCGGACGTCCTGCTCCTCTTGGGCCCCGCAGCCGAGCGATTTCACCAGCTACAGAGCTTTGAGTTAAGCTTGATCTGGAGGGAGTCTGAAGTGCTTCAACTTTGAGGCCCATTTCCGTGTCAGGCAGACTTTAAGAGGGCTGTACTAGGAGAATTTGAGGGCTCCAGTGGATATCAGAGAGCAGATCCAGCACAGCAGCTGACTGTGATGCTAATGGGCTCTTGTAGTGCTCTCCATCGATTTCAGTGAGAGCAAGAGTGCTAGGATGCTGTTCCTAAAGAAAACATACAGCATTTTTTTCTACAGCAGTGAAATAGCTGTTCAGGTGTCTTGTGATATTTGTTTTCACCTTTTTTTTTTTTTTTTGTGGTATTCCCTCTTTCCGTCATCTTTTAGGCATCAGTTTCTCACAAGGTCCCCAGGCAATTACTGGGGCTGTGCTTGCCACAAGCATTGTTCTCTCTTCTTTATTGCAGAAACGCACTCGAATCCTGGGAGAGATTTTGTTTTAATGGCCCAGTCGATATATGGTGCTTATTCAACATCAAGCATTACATAGAGGTTTTTAAAACACACTTGTTCATCTTAATACCCCTGTTAAGTTTCTGAAATGCTCAATATATCCTACGTGTTTCTTAACACTTCAGCACAAATCCAATATTGTACTTTCACTGTAGGTGTAGAATCATCACTTGCTGTATCGGGGACCCTATCTCAATGTGTGTACACACAAATTCAAGGTAGCCCGTTTGCACAGGGGTAAAAGTGCAGTGGCTAATGGGAAGGAGCGTGTGCGAACAGAGTTTGCCTTACCATAAGTGGAATAAAAGCTGGAAAGTGGAGCAGAAACTTTCTGTCCTAAAGTTCTGGAAGAATTGATGTGTGAAATTGCAAATCTGGTAGTAAGTGTTTTTAATAAATCTATCAACTCAAGAGTGGCACTGTGTGACTGAAGAATGGCAAACACAGTATCTGTATTTAAGAAAGGGAGAGAAATAGGTAGACCAGTGTGTACAGGCCTTTTAGTCTGACATCAGCTCTACAGAATAAAAATTTTTGGATAAAATTTTTGTACCTATCATTGTGATGAGTTGTGAAAAGGACATAGGTTACATCAGGAAAAGTATCAGCTATATAGATAAGGAGCTGTTAACATCCTGCCATTTGTGGAATATTTATGCTCAAAAAATGTGAGTTAAAACAGAGACACGTGCAGATGGGGGTATTATGGAGATCAGGAGAATGGGGAGCCTGATTTACAAGAGAAGGCTAAAGGAGCATGGTTTGTTGATCATAGCAAAATGAAGGCTTAGCAGGGTTGTGATTACTGTCTGTAAAAACATTAGGGAGGAAAAAGGACTATTTGCACTGGAGAACACTGTTACCATAAGAATGAAGAAACATGAATAAACAAACTCACACTGGAAATCAAAAGTTTTCTAGCCATTAGGACAGGGAGGCTGGAACAGCTTTTTGGTAGGAATGACAATGAACAAAGCCCCAACTACTTTTAAGCCACAGCTCAGTAAGTTTATGGAGAGATAATCCGATGCAACGCATATGATAGCAGGGGACTGCACTTGGTGACCCCAGGGATGACTTCCAGTCTGTGTAAAGATGCAGGAACTCTATTTCAAAGTCCTCATTAAACTTTCTGTGTATTTTTCTTTCTTTATCTTCCTTTAAAAAAGGATTATCCTGTAATAAACAGGGTGGTGCCATCTGCCACAGTCTCTGGCACAGAAGGGAGGAATTGCTGTTTCATGTTAGTTAGCTGTATTGAGGAGGGTGAGGGAAGGATTTGGGGCTGCTTCCATCTGGCACTGGGGCTGATTGAAGGTGAGAGCTGATGTCTTGAAATTTAGTGAAAAATGGCGGGTAAGGCAGCTGTAAGTTGTGAAGCGCCTTGAAAATACAGACCAAGCAGCTTAGGTTTGATGTGGCCTCTGAAGGGAGGTGAGAGGGGGGCTATGTAAAAGGGAAAGGCATAGTCTCAAGAGAAGCTAAGAAAATTGTCTTTACGGTGCTGTTCTCAGAGGATACAAGCAGGGCAAATTGTCAGTTTTCTGTGTTAGAGAAAAGAAAACCAGAGCTGATCTGTCTATAAGATGATGAGAGCCTGAGTGAGACATTTAGCTGTGCCAGGAGAGGGATGACCCTGTTTCAGCAGAGGGAACTGGTGTGATGATACATTCATCTAGTGAGAGCACACAGGGCAGGTCAAAATGATGCCTAGGTTCCAAAGCTGGGAGAAACTGAAATATTTCTCCAAGGCACTGGTCCACTTCCAGCACTGACTGTGCTGCTTCTGTTCAAATGGAGCAGATTAGCAGAAAAGCCTAGCTTTTTAAAGTATTCAAAGTAGTACTGCTGCAAGCTCAGTCCCCTCCTTCTGGGAGAGGAAGGGGCTGGGCTCCCTCCCTCCCTCCTGGGAATGTGCTGCTGGAACCCATCCTCCAGCACTGGGAAGGGACAACTGGGTCCTGAATGACCATGCTGAGATTGGCCTGAAATTCATAAGAAATTGAGAGAAGGTCGAAAGAAAAGGATGGAATATGAATTTATTTGTCTTTTAATTTTTGTCCCTAGGAAGTTACGTTTCCAGGTGCTTCTCTTCAGCCAAGAGGGTCAGAGATGTCTTTCAGTGAAAGCTGAGGATCCCCAATAATTGCTCAAAAAGCAATTCTCAAACAGATGTTTGCAAGTGCGGCCTCCTCAAATTAACAGCAGTCACAGATCTGATGGTCAAAAAAAGTAGACGTAGCGCTTTTTCACACTGCATCACAGTGATGCTGGAGTTTTAGGAACCCAGCAGGATGTCACAAAGTTTGCACTTGCACCATGACAGTGGTGACAAATCTGGCAGGTGACTTTATTGGCAATCTAATTTTCTCACTGCTGTGCATCTCCCCACATCTGCGTTTTCTCTCCCTACAGCACTCTGTCCAAGTAGAGTTTTCCTATGCAAATGCAGTGTCTGCATCGAATCATTCTCTCTTCTGCTCTTCCTCACAAGTAAGGACCCAGAGCCGCTTCTTGTGCATTTCTGAACTGCCAAAATCCTGATTTCATTATTCACAAGTCTCTGATGCAGACTCATCTTGTCTTCCCTGGTAAGGACTGTAAGATTTGGCTTTTGTTAGACTAGTTGCTATGAAAATGCTTATTGATAGTTACCCACATCCCATTGTCCTTCTGGTGTTACTCCTTTATTTTGAGAGGGTTTGTCTGTAATGCTGTTGATCCAAACTTAAGGATATGATAAAGTGGATGATTCAAATGGCACTGAAAACTTTGTGCAGGCAGGCTCAGTCAGGCCTTCATTAGCTTGGCTTAAATCACTTGAGGCTACTTTGATTCTGAGCAAGTTCTCAGAGGATTTTTGGATTAATTTTCCCACATGCCTCCATCGAGGAAAGACCTAAACAAATCATCAGCATACACAGCGTGCTTTAGGAAATGAGCTCTTCTAGGGATGAAGGATACTTTTAGAGAGCTGAGAAACTACAGGCATGAACTAGGAAATGGGAGTGACGTGATGGTGGCAATGGGCAACCACAGCTTTTCCCCCTCCTTCAGAGAAGCCTCCTCCTGAGATGGTGGAGGCTCAGATTCAAAAAAAAAAGGTGATGGTAAATTAAAAGCTCTAGAACATGGCCTGTGACAAACATCAATTTCACTTTCTGAGCTTCAAACATCTACTTGTGTTACTATTTGACAATCCAGATATTGCTTCTTTTCTCAGTTTCCCCAGGTGTAAAATGGTGAAAAAGATACTGGTGTCCTTTGGAAAGTTTTTTGATACCAGGCACTAGAGAATTTTCAAGAGTTCATTATCACCATCCTGTTAATGTTACCGCTGTTATCATTCTGTGGTTTGCTTTACTGAAGTAATGACCCATTAATATTATTTTGTTGACTGTACAGATGATCTTTCAAAGCAGCAGTCAAATGCACCATTAAGGGCTCCAGACAACTTACTGTCCTAATTTATAAGCAGATGCAACCAGTAATAAACAGGAGATTAAAATGAAGTAACGGTTGAGCAAGTTTTTACATAAAGAGCTATAATCTCAGCTTGTGTCTCCCCAGCCATCAGTACCTCTGCATGCACCAAGACGTAGGTCTGCAGATAAGGAAGCAACTTCTATTTCCATTGTTGTGCACCCACTGCTTTTGCAAACATTGAATCTATGTTAAAAAAAATAATCCCCTGATCAAGCCCCCTGCTCATTCATCCTGGAGACATTGCTGAGAAGCTGGCCAACTGATATGGGCAGGTTTTTCCATGTGGTGCAGCTTTGCTGGCGCTATTATAACTCCTAAGTCTGCTTCCTAGGGACCCTGAGGAACTAGCACAGCTCTTCTCTTCTAGGCTGTTACATGCCAGACCAAGTATGCTTTAGAAATAGCTAATACAGATGCTGTGTTCCTGATTTAAGAAACAGTGTGATATACTTTACCTCCCAGTAAGGAGAGTTTGATGGTAACCCTCCCTGCCCAGGCACTGCTGAATGTTTCATTAACTGAGAAATGCAAAGTCTGCTTTTCCAGCAGAGAGTGCAGAGATGATGGGGGGTGTGTGATGTGGGACAACGTTTGTTCCGTCTCAGCACAAAAGCTCAGCCAAAAAACTTAGTCCAAGCAAGCCCAGCAAAAAAAAAAAAACCCTAACCCAAACAAAGTGGCAATTAAGGAAATCTGAAAGAAATAAAATAATATACTATTAGTTTATGGAACTCATTGTCTTGTTATATTTAGCAGAGTAAATATGCACTTATACCAATAAAAAGAACAGCACAATTCAAAGTGTTGTAATTCTTTGGCCTAGTGATAAGCTAGAGGCCCAGCAATTAATGGTATCTCTTGCCAAATCCAAAACTGAAAGGGATACAAACCATAGATCATCCTGTTATGACCTCCTCTGAAAAAAAGAGAGATTTTGAAAGATAAATTCCCAATGGAAATTTCTCTTTGATTTTGTTATGCTAACTATAGCAGCCGCCCAGTTTCCAGTCCCAAGAATCTGGGGCCTCACTGTCCTGTGTGGTGT
>JAAGAY010001332.1:16826-28466 GCA_011801015.1 Ardeotis arabs | reverse complement strand
AAAAAAAAAAAAAAAAAAATGTAATACAGGTTTGAGAATTGTGAGTCAAGTAACATGTTTTCAGTTTGAATGTTATTGCTCTTAACCAGGGTATTTGTAAGACAAAGGCAATCAACAACTCCTGAAAAACCAACCACCAAAATATTGCAAGCTCGGTTTCAGTTAGTATGAACTGATGAATGGTGCCCTGAATAGCAATGGAATGGAAGAGAAGGCTGCAAGTTAGATTGGTAGCGATGGGGTGGCATCATCAGGAGAAGCTGAATATTTGCAGAAGGAAGCAAGACTGAGATACCTTTATGTGATGGGAGAAAAGGTTGATGTTTGAGAGGAGGTGCGTTTCCAGAGCTCTGTGTGTGTGTCATATTCCCTTTGCTATCCTGCAGACGGTCATCTTAGGACTGCTGAGTCTGTTTTCAGCAGTTGCTTGTGTGATGCTTTCTGTGTGACCACAGGAGACACCATCCTATTCTCAGCTGGACAGGGAAAGATGAGCAGAGCATGGAGTACTCCCCCCTCCAATTAAAACCAACCAAAAAGCCAAAGCAGATTTTATTTTTACATAAAAGAGCTTTTAGCATGTAAAGCTGTGGGAGTGGTAAAAAAGCAATATTTTAAGAAAGCAATTAACATTTGACAAGGTAGAGTGGATATGCAGTTTTCATGGTAATGGTGGAAATTTGCAGGGATTGTCTGAGAGCATCACCTTCTCTGGAGACTTGTCCTACTTGCACAGATGGGGAAGCCCAGTTTTCTAAGCTATTTTTCAGTGAGAAGGGTTAATATTATGGAGACCGAGTCACAAAAAGCTCTGCATTTAGGGCTCAGCAGTCTAGAAGCACAGAGTCTCTAGCTGATGAGCTGGGTGATTCTTGCATGAACCAGCCTCTTTACTGATGAGTTTGCACTGGATTTCAGCAAAGGTTGCACAGACATGCCTTAGGAAGGATTTGTGTAGGGTAGATCATGCCTTGCCCTAACTGGTCTTATGAAGTCCTTCCAAGTCCTATGATTGTTGTCTTGAAAGACAGTCATGTGCAATGACTTGATAAGGAGATCTGACAGTAACAGTGTCTGTAACACTGTCTGAAAGCCAAAAGATTGAAGAGTAGAAACAAGGAAAAGGGAAGCTGATATCTGTAAGAATAAACTGAAGAAACAGAATAAAAAGAGGGAGAAGGACCAAAAGGAGCAAAGATGGAGTGAAGGACAAGAGACTGAACAGAATCAGGGATGCTGAACTGTAAAACAGGTGAGGGGGAAAAAAAATCCTAGGATTTCAGTGATCTGTGTTTTTCCCCTTGCAAACATTTGAATCTGTGAGCATTGATGTAAGGCTAAAAGTAACCTAGGAAGAAGCTAGAAAGGACTGTGCAATTGAAAGGATTACAGCAATTCAGATATAATGTTTTAAAGCTCAAATAAATTTAGAGTAATCCCAGTCATTGTCATAGGCAGTTGAGGGAGTTGCGTCATACCAAACAGCAACAGTGCTATGCAAACCTTTGGATCTTCTGCTAATTTTCGTGTTCCTTTTCTCCGATATTAGCTGATTTTACTTTTCGGACAATGGTTAATGGAGCTGTGTGCTTGGCAAAATGCTGAATGAATGGAAACTGCTAAAAATGAAAGCTGAAATGTTGTAGAAGTAGATAATAGTGAGGTTGGCTCTATTCTGAAACCAATTTCAGGAGTTACTAGTCTACTCCTGCTCACCCATTCATCAAACAAGGATTGATAATCCCCATATTGTTGTGAGAAAAATGTTGATTCTGACACAAATAAGGTAAAATCAAGTGAAAATTAACTCGAACTTATTAGGAGTGGCAAAGTCTTGTAATGTAAATGAGTTGAAGCACCTTTCTCTCTGAGAGCAGTGAGAAAGAAGACATAACAGAGAAAGGCATTGAACTAACCTTTCCCCTCTGGTATGTGTTTAGCTCACCCTTTGACCAAAAGGACTGCAAATCAATTAGAGCTGACAAGTCCAACTTTAAGTGCATCAGCAGGGCAAATGGTAATGTCTCAGCATTAAGAAAAATTCTCCAGTATTTCTGACCTTGAATGGAGTAAAATGCCCTCCACTTGTCAGCATTCAGGGTTCAGCCTGTATCTGCAGAACTGCCTGTGTGTACCAATACGTAGCACCAAGCAAAATAGGGAAAAAGTGCCTATTTAGTGTGTATCGGGATTGGAGAATACTCAAGCTTTCTAAAGCTTTTTTGAAAGAGCTGCTGGATTGCTTCTGTTGAGAATATGACCACTTATAAGCCATTTGGAGAAAGAAACTTAATTTACAGCATTTCTTATTTCCATCCTTCCTATAAGTACATGAAATTTCTCCAATACATCCAAACTTAGGGCCGGTTCCTCCCCAGGAAAATGATATTTGGTCAGAATGTCAAATGTCAATATGCTGAGGAATCCAAAGAGTAAATGGCACATGTTTCTTTGGAAAGCATTAGCTAGGGAAACTCAATTCCAATCTTCCTTCTTTTGTAGTTTTTTTTAATGCTGAAGCTATTATAGTGGAGCAGGAACAGGTCAGCAGGGGAATGAAGCATAAAAATGAGAATTGAAAGGGTTGTTAGGAACACTTATTTATACCTCTGAAGATAGGTTTGCAGTAAACTTTTCTTAGCATCTCAGGCAATAGCTGTTCTTCCTAACACTTCATTTGAGGAAACAGATCAATTTTATTTTCTGAATACTTTTCTTCTATTCAGGCTGAGGTCCAGGCTGTGTAATTCCTAGTTTGACATCCACAAAACCTTTCTAAAGTCTTTCTCTAAGTGTAAATATGACTCTTGGAGCATAACCGGAGTGTCCATAATTTAGTTCCGGACATACTTGGGCGAAGTAGCTCATCAGCGTGCTTAGGTGTCATCTACTTCAAACAATTTCCCAAGCTTAATTTATCTTCTCATGCTTTTTCTTGTCTCATGTCCACTCTAATCCATTTCTCTTCCTTTTGTTATCTAGATAATTAATGTTTATCAAGTTTGCCTCTTCATCATTGATATTTGTTAGATACACTGAAAGATTTATTTTGTCTAATAAAAAGCAATCCCCCTCGTCACTGGTACATCTGCCGTCTTTCAATTTCTAGTGCTAAGAAGCCTTGGGCAGCACACAAATTTTTCACTTGGATTTACCCCATCCATGCAGTCTCGAAGGGGTTAAAACCAACCTTTTTGTACCAGTTGGGAGGCAGAGGGAAATCACAGAAGGATGACAAAAAGGGGGCACTGTGTCCTCCTGCACAAGGCAGATACTCCTGTGTGAACCAAACAAAGCAGCTGCATCTCCATCTTTGTTTACATGATGTTTGAGTTGCTCATTGAGGGCAGGATGATTGTTTCAGCTCTCTGGTTATGACAAATTGCTATTTATTGGTATCACTCTGAAAATAAGTAAAGCCTTGAATTTAAAACTTCTATTACTTCTTAATATGAGTCACTTCAATAGACAGGCTTACATGTTTTTTTTCTATGGCAGTGCCTCAGCATTTCTATAGTTATAAATTCTTCTCTCATCAGTCTGCTATTACTGATGTGTCAATTCTTTCTACTTTTCTGAACACTAAAATTGAAAGAAAACTAGGTTTAGGCTTTATGTATTTTTAATTTAATAAGATTCTGCTTAAAGTTGTAGAAAAACAGTTCTTGGCATGGAGTACTCCCACATGTAGAAAGCTCTTAATAAACTGGAGCAGCAGGATGGTCAGATGCAGGATTGTACGTCTGCAAGATGGGTTTTTTCCAGTTATATCTTTGTGGCTTCCTCCCTTGTCTCGAGATACCCCTTTCTCCATGTTATTTTTGTCTAGTGGAGTTCACACTACATTTTATCTGATTTAGCCCTGCGTTACCCTTCTCTGAGGGGAGGAGTAATGAGGCTGAGAGTAACTCTGCTGCTAAGAGTAATGTTCAGTAACTCTGCTGCTAAGGGTAATGTTCAGCCACTATTCTTTCAGACACCACGGAGGGTAGCCCTGGTGCTTGTGAGCAGCTCAACTATAATAAGTATTCAGATAAGAAAGTATTAATGCTGCTACTTAATGAATAGAAGAGTAAAGCACAGGGAAATTCAAGTCTGTATTCAAAGAGCATCAACATTGATAGTGACATTCCCATTGACTAGATGTTAGAGAATGACTGAGGGTGCCCATCTTGAGCTAGTCTGATTCTACCTCGTTATCACAACACATGTTGCATGTGAGACTAGTTTTTTCTTAGATAATCTCTCCCTCACTGGCAATACTGAAAGTTCAATCATAATCTTCCTATTCTTACATTATTAACATTATTATGTTAATATTATTCCTATTAGGTGAGGTTCTGTATATCAAGGAGGACGAAAGGCAGGTACATGAAGTGAGGAAAGTGGCAAGGAAAGACTGGGCTTGGGGGGGAGGAAGACATGCAATTGTAAGCATGTGTGACAAAAACTAGGGAAGAGTGACTCTGAAATTGAGATCTCTGCTGTTTCAGAGAAAAGAGAGAAGCTGTGGCAGGGGTCTGAGGCCATCTGAGAGCCTAGCAGGGTGCTCAGAGAGAAATTCTCTCTTCCATTTCTGAAGCAAATGCTGTATTTGCACCGTAGCCACCAGACACTGAGTCTTTGCGGAGCCTTCCGGAGGCACTTAACCTCTCAATCCCTTATTCTCTGCTCTCCCAAAATGTCATGTCTCACACAGGTGTCTGTCCCTTTGCTCCATATCTCATGATCTATAACACTTGTTGGTCCAGAAGGAAGAGCAGACCTCCAGTATTTCTAGGCTTGCTCTTCAGAGGGTGTCTCTGTATATAGAAATGCTATGCCCTATCAATTAATAGTCAGCAGCTTAGCGTCCCCTCTCTGATATGATGTAAAACTGCAAACTTTAACAATCAAATTATGGAAGCTCAGCGTAAAAAATTATGGCTGTTCTGAAGCCACCATGACCCTTGATGCATCAAGCATTGGCAAGCGGCCAGCTTACCACTTAGTGTGACATTTGTGAAAAAGAGGGCTAAATGACATTTTTCATATTATATCTATTCTTTTTACCCTCGCATGTTAAATTCAGTGTTGCTTCAGGCATGCCAATCCAGGCTTCCCTTTCTACTTTCTAGCTGAGTTTTGGAATGCTATATTAATCCAGAAACAATTAAATCAAGTCCCAGTGTTATCTGTTAATTATAAGCAAACAGGGAGTTATTTCAGTAATCTTACTATTGTTGTGTTCTGGTTTTGCAGCTTCTTTCTAACATAGTTGTGGTACAAGAGATAGGGAGGAGGAGAGAGGTGGATATTGTTGACAAATTTTGAGTACTCGGGATGCTTAAATGAATGAGTTGGGAGTTAGTTTGATATGAGCATGTGCAGGAGTGACCAGCTAGGTCTGAGCACAGTGCTGCTGTGTGTGCAGTGCCCTTAATTTCTTGTCAGTGCATTTCATCAGAGAGCTAGTACCCCTGCTTGTGCCTCAGTCGATTCTGCTGTAAGCCCTCAGGCTGTGCAGTTACGAGCCAAGCGCTGCTCTGATGGCCTCATTCCTCACCCAAGGTACCAACTGTTCCTCCAGAGCTGGGGTACTTGTGAAACACAGACTGCCACAGGGCTGAATGCTGGGATATCTTATTTGTATGCACAAAAGCAGGCTATCTCCCAAACTCAAAAAAGGGGGGGAAAAAAATTCCTTTCCCACGTAAGGAATTTGGAGAGCTAAGTGTTTGGCAGACACTTCGTCTGGCAAAGTGCATAAAGGAAGTATCCAAAGGAAGACTCCATAGTAAGAGCCTGGAGCTGGGCACCCCTTAAAACTTGTGGTGTATTCTGCTCATCAAAACAGCCTCTGACCAGATAGATGTTTGTGCTGCTATAGTATTAGTGTTCAGTAATAAATATCAATATACATAAATGCCTTAATCAGATAGGAATAGGAAATTAAGATGTCTGGAAGAAATCCAAGCAGCCAGGAACTTCCAAACCTGTGGGCCTATTTTCCTTTAGGACTTAATGTAAAAACTGTGTTTTAAAATTGCACTCACTATGTGGTACCTTTTTTGAACTTCTTGCCGACTTCCATTTGGCAAGTTTAGCAGCTCATTAGGGTCTTTAGCTTTTATTTTGACTTGAATGATGAACACTGTAAAGAATTGTCAATCTATATTGGTACTAACAAAAACTATAGTGCAAAGGCCAGAGCAGATAAACCCTGGCCTTTGAATGGTGTGAGAATTATGCAACAAAACATCTTCAGCTGACAATTTAGCTCCAGGCTTGATCATGTAGTGCCCAGCTTTGTAAATGATGCTTTGTCACTGGTCCAGTGTAACAGGATGTAAGATTGATCATAGCTGATACGTTCACTGATACTCAGCATATTCAGTGGTCTCTCTGCAGCAGTGTGCAGGAGCTGAGGGATTAGGCAAGAGCACCTTCCCTCTTAATCTCCCATCTATCTTGCTGTGCTGCTTATGAGCAGCAGGTGGGGTGAATTCTGTCCACAGACTAAGCAGATGGTATGGATATTCCTATACTGTGAGTCTTTTACCTTGACTCAGTACTTTTTTTTTCAGGGTGAGGTAGGGACAAGGAAGAAAATCCCTCCTCTGGCTGTTCCTTTCGGTGTCTGGTCTCTGTTAAGCTCCTGCAGTACTGTACTACCTGCGCACTTCTCTAGCACGCTTTGCAGGAGCATTTCTCTTGTCTTACCTAAGCAGTGGTAGGTTTCACCATATTGCTATAGTAAAGGTTGCAAGTGCATATTTAAACTGTCTAACGTCACCTGCTCTCCCTACAAAGCATTTGAGCATGTGTGGCTGCTTTTCCTGCAGTCCCTGCACATAAATATTTAATAACTGCAGTGAAGCAGTGGTAAGAAACAATTTAATTAGTCCAAATGCCACCATTCCTTCAGCATGTTAGGTGGATTTGCAGGACTAAATGAGGGTTTGTATGCTGATAGCTGTGGTAAGTGGGGTCTGTGATCATGTCAAGGCCTAGCTTCCTTCCTACACAGTGAGGAGAACCCTCTGAGTTTGGTGGCTGCAGCACACACTGTTCCTCTGGTGTGGGGTGTCGTTGTGCCAGATTGCTTTGTGCAATGTGAGCTACCGCTCGTCCTTCTGCCAAGGAACAAAGTAGACTCATTAAGATATTCTTGAAAATGGGAAGTCTTACAGGATATGCAGAGTGGTCTCAGACACTGAATTTCAAAAGCAAGTAGGATCCTTTACCTGCAAATGAAACTATATATATTTTTTTCTAACTCTTAGATCTAAACTTGTTCAAATAAGGTCACTGTAACCAAGCTATGTGCATTTCTAAACCCATTTTATTTTATCAAGAGGTACTTGAGGAAAGGAGAAATAATGCCTACGCTCCCTTGCAAAGCCCAAGCTATTGTGTTTTGGCGAGTTGCCCGTTGCTGTTTAAGCATCTGCTAGCTTTGATGCGTATTTTAAAGTCCTGTGGGAAGCAGTGGCACGTTATCATACAGGGCACAGAGGAGCTTCTGCAGGGTGGTGCTTTTCTCATCAACTCCATTCTGTTTTCAAAATGTGCTCTTACCCCTCAGGGAAATGTTAGGCCACTTGCAAATATGCTAGTTTGCTATACTTCATTGTTCCTAATGTTTTAAGTCTAGCCTGGCTCCAGTGGGGTCTGGAGCGTACTCTCGTCATGCACTTATATAAATATAGCTTGCTGTAAGCAGGCTCACGCAGCGATGATGTGCTGGGCTTATTGAAAGGCAAAATGGACAAAACACTAGGAAATGTCTGGAAGAGATCCTCCAAGGGTGCACTACTGCAGCTACATGCCATACTGTAATATGCATGTGCGTTTATTTTTGAGGCTTCTGCTAGCTTTGGCTCATGTTACCAAGGCTTTCATCTACAGTTCCTTTGAAATACCACTTGTTGTCATAACACAGGAGACACTACCTGAATCAGGATGAGTTAACCTCCTATAGTTCCTATGGTAACTGAATGCATTCGCTATTATCTTAGGGACTTGCTTCAGTTTTAACAACACAACAGAATCAGGCGTACTGTTAAAGAGCCACGCTCCTTTCAGTTAGCTGCCTTGCAACTGCCAGTCACGCAGTCCCTGTCACAGAAGCTCACCCAGATACTTGGTGCTGCTAGTTCCCCAGTGAAAAAGCAGACCATGAGCATCCACTGATTGTAAGCAAAGGAATAAGTAGATCCCACTGACATTATGTGTAAAGATGTGCTGAAATGTGCCATCAAAGCAGAGGACCAGCTTCCAGTTAGAAGCACAGTTCTGCAACGGGAACAGGCCACTTCTCTTTCATGACTTATGTCATAGTCACATAACCATTGCATTCATTGGGTAAGCATAAGCACATTCAGCATGTTCCTGTCACAATGGCAGGTAAATTTGGTGTGTGTCACAGAGCAGCAACAGAATAGAGTTCTGGTGAATCATTTCTATTTAGACATTAAGTGTCCAGGAATTGTGTCAGGTGAATGTAGACATGACACATTGCTACAAGTCTGACAGTGGTGCTGGTTAAATTGCAGGTCATGGGTAGGATGCAGAATACAATAACATGATGTTTACTGAAAAGAAGGAAAGCACCATCTGCAAGAGAACCCAGCAGCTCTCAAAAGTACAACCTCCCACTCTCCTCCACACACACACACAAAAAAAAACAACCAAAAACAAAACCAGAAAAGAGATAATCAAAGTGGAGATATTAAAGCAGATTATGCTAAGTGCAGGCATAGTTAAGAGGACTCAGGTTTGTATGTCTCACCTCAGCCCTAAGCTGATGAATGAGAAGGCAAACCCGTTTTCTGCCAGCCTGAAACACTTGCAGGATACAGCAGGACAGATATGCAGGGTGCTAGTGATATGTCACTAGCTTTAAAGCGTAAAGCTGGGCTAAATACAAGTAATAGGTATTTGTCTGCATTCTCTTTTTAATTTGTTCTTGTAATAAAGTAGTAAACAAGAACTGTCTCTGTTCAGGCTAAGCCCTGGAAGAAGAATAAAGGCAGATCAGTCCTTGGAGGGACAAACAATTTGGCAATGTAAGATTGTTTCCCTTTTCAGGCCTGTTTTGGATCTCTGTCTAATTAGGAGGAAGTACAATGTTGTACTTTTATGAGTGAATCAGAATCTAGAAGAGTAGCCCAGATTGTGTCTGGCTTAGTGCATCCTATGAAATTATAGGCAACAGGATCTGGCAAAAGGGAATGGTCATCTTCTCTCCATTGTAGTCACATTTGCAATGGCTAAATCACAGAATAATGGGATTCAGGAATGCCAACAGGGCAAATGGGTATTGCTGCAATCTGAATTGCATCAAGTAAATGAATTGAAATCTGAGTGGGATGTTACCTTATTGCTGTCACAGAATGATTTGAACCATTTATTTGCTGGAGCTGAAATCATGCAATCCTACAGTTCAACAAAGTATCCAGAAAGTGAGAAAACTGCTTTCATCCTTCAAGTATGTCTAGGAATGGATTAAACAAGTGTTTCTGCTGTGAAACTATAGCCCAATAATACCTTTTTTTGCAATCGGAGGACTTGTGGGCTGTGTGAATCACTGTTATACAGAAATTCACAACAAAAGAAACCTGCTGAGGAGAACTAGTAAAAAGGGTACCAGCTTTGAAGCTAACCAGGAAATTAATTAGATGTTTGTCCTGTTGGTTTATCATGGCATGGCCCAAGCTATGACAGTCTGACAGCCCCTAGAAAAAAATATTATCTTAATTGTCTGAACTCAAGTGGTTTTCTGAGGCTAGGAAGGATAATGCTGTGGCTCTAGTGTGACTCCTATAGAAGAGGTCTGAATGAGATTTGACTAAAGAAATGAGAAATCCAATCTGTGCCAGATACACAGTCATTTAAATGATTGGCCCATTCTCTCCACCATCATGATATTTTTTTTTCTCTTCTGTATTTAGGTGAAACTAAAAATGCGAAGTAAAGGATTATTTCAATGTGTAGGAAGTTTTGTTTCATGTCTAGTATATAGCCTCTGTCTCTTAAAACAGAACATCTGAAAAAATCAATTTTCAACTGTCCGGTGTGGTATTCAGAACTTCCTATATTTCACTTTGTTTTGGGGGAAAAATTTGATTTAATGGGAGAACAGCTGACCATATAAACTCAGTTCATTCTCATGGAGAAACTGGCTGAAATATCTAAGTACTGTAAATGAATATAATACTATGGCCTCTAGTAGATCTGGATCACCGTACACCTCTTCAGGATCTGGCCATGAAATTCCATTATGTGACGCACTTTAATCTTACCCAAATGTGCTGTCAAAGTAAACCTGTATAGAGCTGTTATGTTCAAATGAGGCTCCGTAACCTCTGACTTCATAGTTCTGGAGACCAACCGGATTTTATCTCCTGTTATACTTAGTCAATAATTTTTTAAAGCATTAATACCCTGGGTATTTTACTGGTTGATTCCTCTAAAGAGCATTGAAGAAACCCAACTGTGTAAATGTGCTCAGCTCCCTAGTTGTCCTGGGAAGACAGTCTGAGCTGCAGCATAAATTCAGAGGGCTTCCTGGGCTGTTTAACTCCTTAACTCCTGATTGACATCCCCCACAGTTTGGATTGGTAACATTCTGCTATTGCCAGGAAAGGAAAGATAAAGATTCATCAAAGATCCCTGAGGGAAGTCTGCTGGCTCCTAGTTAATGGTATTAGAGCATCGTTTTGAGCCCTTATCCTAGCTCCCCATATGCCAAGAATACTTGCGTAATTTTGGTAATAAAGCATAATTCATGCAGCTGAGTCTAATTCCTAGAGTGCTTTTCTCCAATGCAATTGTGAATGAGTCTGCAGAGAACTCTTCCTATTTGTGTTAACTCACTGATTGCTGGTACTTAATAAGGAACACCTGGCTTTGAAACTGCACTAGATGTGCTAAACACAAGGGTAGCTCTAGATAATGCTTTCTTGTCTGGTATATTTACCAGACAAGATACAAATCACAAAGATTTGGAGTAGCTGCCAGTTTTCCAGCCATTTCAGTCATTTCATATGAAAAGTCCCAGTTTGAGGGGAAAAAGTGGTGAGGTGGAACAAATAGGGGACACCCTGGGACATCCAATGGTGTGTAGGTAGGGCACTCAGCTGAAATATGGGATGATTGGATTCAAGACCCTGTTCTGTCTGATATAAATACTGTGCCTAATTGTATAAATGCATAGTCTGGAAAAAAATGACCAAAATGGATGTTTCTTCATGAAACACGTAGTCTTTTTATCACTACATTCCCTCACAATAATACGCGACCAAGCCAAAATCTGGTGGTAGAAGTATGAACGAATAAAAGTTGGGAGAAAGGAAGGATTCTATATCCCACCTTATATGTAGCAGCCTATTTTTCTCTGTTCATGTGAGAAGTCTATTGTCATGTTTTAACACTCACAGGGAGCTAAGCCCCACACAACTGCTCGCTCACTTTCCACCCCGTGGGATGGAGGAGAGAATTGGAAGGGTAAAAGCGTGAAAGCTTGTGGTTGTGCTCCCATGCAGAGAGACACCTGCCCATCTGATGGCAGAAGGGACAGGATACAAAGATGGTCTGGATGCTGTTCCAGAGAGAGAGGTCCTCCTTTTTTTTTTTTTTTTTTTTTTTTTTTTTTTT
>JAAGAY010001332.1:0-16806 GCA_011801015.1 Ardeotis arabs | reverse complement strand
AACAACCAGAAGGCCTAGGTAGTTAAAAAAAAAAAAAAAGTTTATTTCCTTGGCTTTGTGAGCCTTATTTGCCCACCCTCTGTACTTCTTAGAGGCCTACATCTGTCATGTCATTCCTTTTTCCATCTTTGGCACCGATCTTGATACTAGGCATCTGTTCAGTCTCTGGTACACGAAAAACATTGGTGTGGCTTTTGCCGAGCTAGAGTTTGAGCTGGATCTCCAAAGCCATCGCTATACCTGCACTGTTTCAGACTTCTGTTTTTCTGTCATTTGGTCCCCTTGCCCATGTGATGTTCTGAACTGCACATATTGCAGCATTCATTGCACTGGAACCAGTCCTGTGTAAGTAATTGATTTCCTGTTTTCTATTGCACTTGCCTCTCCTTTAGAACATGATTTCTGAAGAGAAATCCTTTATAGCCCAGCTGCACATCTGGAGAGGCCCCAACACACTGTGACTGTTACACACTGTGTAACCTACCAAACTCGTCCTGTACAAGGATGATTTTCAATTATGTGAAATCATTACATGCAAATGTAGAGCCTGAAAAACATGTATTCCTTCTGTCAGGAATTATGGTGTTGATGCTGGAATTGCAGCATGGACTTAAGCAGCCTGAATTATGAAGCAGATCAGAATGATCCTTTCTGGCCTGAAAAATCTATGAATTTACAGCAGCACAGAATAATAGAGGCTCTTGGGCTCTTTCCTGATTTTTCAGGAAGGCTTTTTTGTCCCAGCCAGGGTTTTCCCAATACTGTTTTCTGCTTTGCTCCATCTACGCACCTGACTTTCCCTATTGGAATTACATGATACACAGCAATGTTTTCTGGCATTGTTCAAAGCCAGGGCTTGTTCTTTCCTTCCCATGAGTTTCTATGACATTATCTTTACAGTGTCAGGGAGATATTTTTACAATGGCTGCACACTCTTCTCTCCCAACCAGTTGTTCTAATCTATCAGAAGTTTTAAAATCTTTTGTTGGAAAAAAATTAGTAATTTTCTTTGCTTTTTTGGTCGTCTTTAAAGACAGGGAAGGGACTACTGTCACAGAATTGTAATAACTAATCTCTTCTTGTTCCCTTTTTGTTAGGTATTATTATTAATACTTATCAGTCTATTGTGCCTAGGAAATTAAAAGGCCTGAAGTAGCCTGATGGGGCTGAATATTTTATGTATGTTAGAAACTCAGCTTAGAGAAATTTGTATCTTGGTCAGAAGCATGAGAAACTGGAAGTGATTATGCATAAGTTTGAGAACTGTATTTCAAACTTATTTCTTTTCTTGGAAATAAGCACTACATAGACTTAAAAAAAAAAAAGTAACACAGCTCTTTTGTTCCACAGAAAGGGCAAGAAGCCTAAGGAGAACCATCCCTTAACCAGTGATCATTTGTATAAGATTATTTCCTGTGTAGGGAAAGAAACTATGGACTCAAGATCAATTTCAGCACGTTACCTCCAAAGATAACAGAGGTACTCTGCTGAGCCTTTCATAAGGGATCAATGCATCATGTTTACACAATACTGAGCCCTTTCTGGTTTAGTCAGAAGCACTCGCTGCTTTTACCAAGGCAAGTTCTCTGAACATTTCTGTCTGACTTTTTTTCCCTTTGTTTGCTCTCCAGAGTAATTTACTTAAAGCATTGTGCTAGTTGATATAGAATCAAAATCACAGAATCATAGAACAGTTTGCATTGGAAGGGACCTTAAAGATCATCTAGTCCACCGCCCTGCCCTGGGCAGGAACACTTTCAACTAGATCAGAGCCCTGTCGTTCAGAGCCCTATCCAGCCTGGCCTTGGACACTACCAGGGATGGGGCAGCCACAGCTTCTCTGAGCAACCTGTTCCAGTGCCTCATCACCCTCACAGTAAAGAATTTCTTCCTAACATGTAATCTAAATCTACCCTCTTTCGGTTTAAAACCGTTACCCCTTATTTTATCGCTACATTCCCTAATAAAGAGTCCCTCCCCATCTTGCCTGAAGGCCCCCATTAAGTACTGGGAGGCCACTATAAGGTCTCCCCAGAGAGACAGGGCAATTCAATACAAAAGACATGAAAAGTGTATTTAGCTGGAGATCCTCTGTACAGAAGGAGGTTATTTGAAGTTACTGTGATTAAATAGTGTATTTCATTCTTCATCAACAACTATTTTCCTTCACAGAAAATACCTAGAGCAAATATTACTCTAAAATTGTTTAATTACTATATCTTGTACTGAGTTGTTTGTTATGAACTTTGTCTTTCAGCATCTTCTTCTGTTAGATTAAATCTTATTTTCCCAGTCAAATGATGTAGTGTGAATGGAATCAGCACCTTCTCTATTTAGAATGAATCAATTTTTTTCACATTATTAAAGTGTGATAAAATAGGAAAAGTGTTTCTTAGGAATTCTGGAGCATGTTTGACTTGTCTGTTTCATATTTACAAAGGCCATAAATGCTTCTCAGTTTAGACCTACGCGAACACAGTGAGTGGGGGACAATTATTCTGTAACTGCAAAAGGAAAAGGAATCTTGCTTCAGCACCATATCTAAGTAGGCCTTCCATAACCTTGTCCAACTGACTGAAGGCCACAGCTACTCATAGCATGAAATATATTCAGTCAACAATATTCTAGGCTTTCACCTAAAAAATTAATATTCCTAAAACTGACCAATTACCTTTAGGTGGAATCTATTGGCACACAAATAGAAATAAATATGAAATATTCATCACTGTTTTTGTGGATGTGTAAATAAAAATTAGTAGAAATAAAAGAACAAAGTAGTAACAAGTCCAAAGTTATGCCTGGAATTGAATCTTTGGTGTTTGGGCTTCAATAGCTTACAGGATTTTGATATTTCTTTGGTGACCAAATTCCCTTTCTGTAGTTCTTAAAAACAAACTTACTTTGGAGAGAATTGCTTTGAAGGGAGTTGGGGGGATCTGATCTCTGGACTAAGGAAGCCACAGTTTGCTTCCAACTGTAAGTCTCGCTTCTCTCTATTCTGTTTTGCAAGCTGAGAGTTAGAGATGCTGGTTATAAGTCCAGCACGTTTTGTACTTGTAATGAGACTTTTGGGCTCTGGGAAGAGAAATCCCATCTCTGGAAGACTAAGTTTAAATATAGGAAGGATGATTGTAATAACCTCTCACGATGACGACTTGGTTATTGTTCCTGATGCTGTGAGAAACTCACTGGATTATCATAGCAAGGTCCTTTAATATCTGAGGAAGCCTACTTAGAAGGCTTAGGACTTCTGGATGTTACTTGTATGTAACATCTCTGGCAAACCAGTAGTGGGGGTGGGGGGGGAGGAAATCTTCCACAAGAATGAGTTAAAAGCTCCCCCCACCACTGAGGAAAGACAGCTTTTAACTGTCTCAAACAGTTAAATGTCAATGGCTTCCAGATATGTCCTCATTCCAGATATTAAACAGAAGTGGAAAATTTTCCACCCTTCCAAATAAGAGCTAAGTCAGTATAGACTTAGCAGTTTGACGCAAAGCTGGGACAGGATCTATTAACTCATATCAGCTGAAGATCTTGTTCCTTACTGTGCTACAGAAACCTAGGGCTGCAGCTTTTGTTGCTTAGCTAAAGGACCTTAGCTGAAAGGGGTTTATTTTTTCAGTGGTGAAACAAGCTGCCTCCCAGACATGCTGTCTGACATTGATTAGACAATAGTTGTGCTGAAGCCAGTACATTCTATCAAAGGTTTTCTGCCTTCCAGTAGAGCAGGAAATGTAAAGCACTTTATGTGTAAAAGAAATATTAATATTTAAGCTGAAAGTCGCAGAAAAAAAAAATCCAATAACCACGAACAGCTTTAGGTGCATATTCTTTTTTTTTCCCCAGAACTTGCAAAAAGTTTAGGGGCTGTATGTATGTCTTGCAGTTATTAAAAGAAAAACACTTAAAGCTCTCTAATGTAGCACAGACTCTGTTGTGTTTAGAAACAAGAAATGTTTGATCACTGCTGTGGGAAAGTCTTTGTCTTGGCTGCCTTGTGCCAGTCTGATATCAAAGCTGGACTTGATTGCTTTGCCAGTGTGCAGTGCTTGGGAGTCTGTTAGTGAATCAGAAAGATTTACTGAACAGCTTTTCTTTGTAAGAGATTCACTGAACAGCTATGTTTTATGGTCAACTTTGTTCAGTGTTAGATGCCTCATACAGCAGATAAATGATTCAGACAGCTACATCTTGTCTTCAGTGGCATCTCGATGGGATTTCTTTCTGGATCATTTGAAAGTTTGAAAACTCCAAATCTGCCATAATAACATTGTTCATCTTTGGTGTCTTTATCTTGAAAGCAACTCAAAGACCTTAGGAAAACTTCGAAATGCACTTGGGATTGAGAAAATGTTCTTGGATCTGCTCCTTGTGTAATTATCAAAGGCTGAGTCTTGATCCTGTCTGTGCTACCACATTTGTGCAAGAACTCCAGATTTGTGTCAGAGCAAATTAGGTTCCTGATCCTGCCATGCTCTGTATTAGAGAAACAAAATGCTCGTGAGATGTTTCTTAACATTTCAAGTTATTTTGAATTTCCAAAAAGCATTTGCACGTGTGCACACACATACAAGCTATTGTACTTTATTTGCAGCCCTTGTTGCTGTCAATAGGCTTAGCAGAGAGGACACATCCATGTAATTTTGTGTTTCAAAAATATGGCAAGACTTCTTGATTTGCGTTTTACTTTACAGTAGGATAGCAAGTTACCTTTAGTGGGATTTGAATCATAAAATCAGTACAAGCTTTCCTGTTGATCTCATTGATTTTTTCAGGTGAGACTAGCCGAGTAGAGTGACGAGAAACTTGTTTTTCCTAATGGCAGTTGCTACTGTTCTGAGTATTTTGCAAGGATAAGAGGTTAGATAGCATCTATTAAATGTGATCACTGCATCAGGAGAACCAGGCAGAGCTTGGGTATCTTACATTTCTTCCTCTTATTGTAAGTGCCTTCCTGAGGAGACAGAAATTCCCTTAGCAAGAATAGAGGTGTGGGATATATCCAGCAAAACCCCTTCAATTACAGAGCAAAGGACTTCATAAAAACCTCTTGCTGGTTTCCAGACCAGTCTCTGGAGGCCTGTTGTTACTACCATTGTGCTGTACTGTTAAATTATAACTGCAATACCAGCCAGTCATGGTTTCATCTGAATTGCCTGGCTTTGTTAAATGGAGGTCTGAGAAGCCTGTCTGTGGATGATGTGCCTCAGAAGTGCACAGCTGATGTTCTGTTTACCTAGAAACTGCCGATACTATTCACCTTGTGGTCTAACATCAGGAAGCTGGCAAGTAGGTGAGGGGACCCTAGGGAGTAATCTGCCATTACAGTACAGTGTTCAATTAGGGCAGCTATACCTCTCTATTCCAAGCCTGAAAGGAATCCACTGAGAAAATGAAAACAGGACAGGAGAAGCAGCAAAGCAGGTCTAAGCAAGGGGTAAGGCTAAGGGAGAGCTTAAAAGATTGCCAGAGGAGCCATTTGTAAGTGGCTTATGCTGTAGGCAGAGGAGTTGAGGAGTGGGGGGGAAGCCAATTTCCCGCCCCTAGATCTGTGCAAGATTCCAGTATGTGGGAAGGACGGGCATGAGTGCATCCTGCATTTTGATCTGGAGATAGTTCAAGCCTGCAGTGACCTTGTGGATTGCCAGACAGCCCTTCTGGTAGTGCATGCGAAGAGGACTTGCATGCCAGCTTGCAGACTCATTTTTGCATTCTGTGAAACGTGAAGAACAATGCAAGGAAGATGCCCCTATTTTGCATGCTGAAAATACGTATTTTTTTTTTTTCCTCTGAAGTTTTGTTATCCTATCTCCTCCCCTTTCTCTGTCACTACCAACGTTCTTCACATACTGCATTTGCAACACCAGATACTAAATTACCTGGTAGCAAATCTTCCTTAGCCCTGCTGTTAAACATTTCTCTGCTAACATAAATGCAACCTGGTAAATGGATTAGTGTAAAAAGCCACATCAAGTAGATAGTAAAAAGAGAAGAGAAGGGGATGAATAAGCTAGTCCCAAAACCAGGTGTTTGATCTTTGCTTATGTGTTGTCAGAGCAAACAAACCTTTAAAAATAAGTAAATGGACAATCTGTCCCTTTTCATCAGCTTTATGCTGTAAGATTAATAGCTCACTATCATTATCTCTTGCAAATTGTTCCTGTTATTTATGATTAAGGTCCAGAGCAGAAGGTTCTTGCATATATAAGTAGACAATTGTTAGAGACATATTGATGTTATAAAGACAGAGATTCAGTCAAAAGTTGTTATGATAGCATCCAAATGTAAAGATCACCTGGGAGATAAGGGACAAAATTAGAGCTGAATATTAAGTTGTATGGAAGTCTAATTGGAAAGCACAGCATGGACAAAGAGGGGGTATGAGCCAGGAGAGCAGGGAGGCACTCTGCTGTCAGGAGAGGGGCAGTGCTGGCTGGTGTCTCTGGAGTCTGGCTCTGTGGCGGGTGCTGGAGAGCTGGCTGGGGCGGGAGAAAGAAGGGTGAAGGGGTATAGCAAACTGCTATCCTTGTCTGGATGGAGTCTAAGAACCTATAATACCCTGTGCAATTTGTCTCAAGCGTCTTTAAGGTCTCTGTCTGGGCAAATTAAGTGGAAAGCCAAACTAGAGCTTATTGATGACATTTAATACAAACCCCTCCATGCCCAATAAGTATATACAGGTGTTCTAAAGCCTCAGAGAGGCTGTGTCTAATGCCAAACCTCAGAATCCAGCTGGAGACTTCGACAATGTGGGAACATGCCCAGATGAGCCCTCCAAGTATGTTACGTGGAGATAAAAATCTCATCCCTCTGAAAGGAAACCCGTTTGCAAATGATCACACCTAGGCAGCGGAGTGGTCTTAGTAACAGAAGAAAAATATGAGCTGTAATAGCTTGATTGCTAATAGTTTTCATTTTTAATATACCTATTTAACGTACTATTCTATTAGCAATCAAGATTACGTTCCTAATCACTTTTAAGGAAGCAGAGGTTTTATTCTGGTTGATCTTACTTGCTGTAAAACTCTAGAATATTTCCAGTGCACACAACATCAGTCCTTTCTATTTCAAGAGACCTTTTTTCCCCCCTTTCCTTTCACTGGACAAGATGATCATTCTGTTCTCTCGACCTTGTGTGGAAAAACAATTTGTCCTCTATATCTTTGCCTTTATTTCTGCGGCTGTGGATGTCCACAGGGCAGGGCTGTTGCAGGCACTGTGCAATGACAAAGCAAAGCCACCAAAATACCACACACACCAGAGAATAAAATCCCCTTAGTCCTGCAAGTAGGGATGGGAAGCTTAGGAGATATTATTAATGAATGAGAGAGACTCCATAAGACAAGCCGTATCACAATGCCTGACTCTCCCAAGCTCCTCCTGTTAAAAGCAGCATGCTGTCCCCAGCTTAGTTGGCTCAATGCTCTAATCACGCTCAGAAGACTGCTTCCTAGCCAAACTTCAGGAGCTGAGAAACGAAGTTATTGATTCATTGATGCTTGTTTATTTGGAATGTATCCATGGAACAAGAATAACTGCAGGTAACAGACATCCCAGTGAATAGCTAGGCAGATGCATTTGTCATGGCGAGGAACACAGTTAATATGAAAATCTATAGGAGAAATCTGAAGAGGAAATCAAGGTTATTTGGAGACAAGAGATTTGTGCACGTATGCAAGTAGATTTCCTTCCTGAGAAGCACATTCTCTGTTGTCTTTTATGTGATGTATTTCTGTTACTCAGGCCCTGAAAACAGTTGTCTATCAAATAATTGTATCTAAACATGCAGTGGCACGTAATGGGTGATTGGCATAGGATGGTCCGTTGTTTCAAGAATGGAAACATTCTCCAGATGCTGTGGCTTAGGGATTTCCCAAGATCTGGAGTCAAAATAAAATCCATTAAAAAAAAATATATAAAGAAGTAATTACTCAATGGTAGAGGCAGTATCTCTGTGTACTGGGTGGTGTGGTCTAGTCCTGTGTCAGCCCAATCCTGAGCTGTGGGAACAGTCCTTTTCTTGTTCCAGCTTTCTGTATATAACTTATCAGATCCCAAATATGTCATCCCCACCCCTCCTTCACTTTTGTTTCTGGATAATGACATCTGACAGCAAATGAAAACACATTGCACATGGTGAGCTGCTGCCTTTACAAAGGGTAAGCAGGCATTTTCCCAGCCTCTCTTGTGTGATATAACAGGCAGAGTTCACACACAGAACGCCCAGCTTATTTTACCATGCCTTAGAGTAGCATCAGGTTGAAGAAATGTGCTTTCCAATGCCAGTCACGTCATTCAACTGCCCACCCTGATGTTACTTCTGTTTTGAACATGTGTTAATGATAGGTCAGGGTTTTTAGTAAAACTGTTTACCTCATCTAGAAGCCCAGGAAGCCAAAAGCAGATCAGTTAGGCTTTGAAAAAACAAAGGTGGGAAAATCTAGGAATGGTTGTCTTCTGACCAGTACTTTCTGAAAGAGCGAACACGGTATCTGTGAAAGGAGTACTGTGTAGGAGTACTACTTGTTCATCCAGAGTATAAACTAAATCATATTTTCAGTTAACAAATTTAGATCTTTTTTTTTTTTTTCCTGTATATCCTAGCCTCTTCCTAATTCCCATTCACTGAATCGAATTGACTTCAGCATTCATTGATACAAGTTGCCAAAACCTCAAAGCACAAGAAGGAGCTAATCAGAGTGTCAGAATTAAAATCACTTCTCTTGGTCAGAGGCAGTATATCCTGTCTCGCATTTCAGCATGATTATAGTAGAGGAGATGGCTTTGAGTCTCAGGACTTTGTTTGATTCAAGAGGAAGTTTCAGAGTAAGAACATAGTCCATAGTGTGTGCGCATAATTCCTTTTAGGTGATAGTCCAGGCTGTTTTAACCAGTATTCTGCAATAGTAAAGAGCACCTCAAAATTATCTCTCATTAATTTTTGAGGCTTTTGGAATTCTGGAGCACGTGGCATCTCAAGTTTAAAGGCACTAGATCTGTTACGCTAAATATATTGGCTGTTCAGAAAATGAGATGAAAACAAGCTGAAACACAATCCAGGGAGAATCCTGAGGGAATTCCCCTAAATTGCATTCCACTTTTTCTCTGGCATTGATACCCGTGTATTTTAGAGTGGAAAGGTGGCTGAGTGGCATTGCAACTGGAGAGCAACTCTCTCCTGCCTGCATAAAACAGTAGGCAATGGCCCACCTCAGCCTGTGAAAGGGACTGAGATGACTCGAAGCAGACACCCCCAGCCCAGCGTTTGCTTTCAGTCAGGAGGAGAGTCCAAGCTCTTGCAATGTTTTGTTGTCAGCCAGTGCCTAGGGGCTGACACGGCTAATGAGATGGCATCTTGAACAGCATTTTATATATATATTTTTTTTTTTTAAAAAAAGGAAAGCGTTCCTGTTCTCTGTTAAAAAGTCTTTATCAGCCTCTTTTATGAATTTTATCTTGCTGCACTAAAGGCTGTTTTTCAAGTGCTAGTGTTGTTGGCATAGGCATTGTGTTGAGAATTAGCAAATGCCCCCATTGACAACAAGCCGTTGTCTATGGCGTCTTTATAATGAGATTTAGTGAAACTGCTAGCAAGTCAAAATTAATGCAAATGAGCGCAAATTCATGTATGCCAAAAGGATTTAGAATATCATTAATGTGGGCATTAAATATTTAAACAATGTCTCAATGAAAGAATTATAATCCTTCAAAGCTTGTCTGTGTTTCATGACCACATTAAAGCAGTTGTAATGACATCTTCTATGCTGAGACTAGGAATTATCTTTTTTTAAATATCAGATTATGATAATGCCCAAAGCCACCATTCTACCCACAGGTTATGGTCTCCCTGTCTGTTGTTAGCCAGATTTTAACTCAAGTGGATGTGTCAGGTTAGATGAGGGAAGGGTGAACTGTGCATCCCTGTGAACATGCTCAAACCCATTGAAAAGCCAACCAGAATAATCAGCGTGAGCTGCCGAGAGTCAATCCGCCACTGGCTTCTACAGTCAGAGATCATCCGTGCACGTGCTTCTTGCGTATTGTAGGATTTAACAGCTGGAGATGTCTGATAACTTTAATATCTGGAGAGCAGCTAACTTTTTCCTGGCTACAGTAGACCATGTTCCTACAAACAATTTGAAGATTTATCATGCCCAGGGCAAGCCTCTTCAGACCTTGATTTCAGGTGTCTTCCTCTGCTTTGCAAACAACTTCTCATCTTGTGCTTCATCTCCAAAGGATATCTTCAGGCACAGATGAATTCAGTGCCAGCTGCTGGTGCAGCCAGGCGGTGAAAATGCTTGTTCAATCAGGGGTTCCTTGCTCACATAATTAGTCTCATCCATGCTTTATTTCCATATTCAGTACACTGAGTTGTGTCTGATACTGTGCCTTTCTGCCTAAGCCAAATTTGAGCTAAGCGGTCCAGATAGTGATAAAATACAGTCACGTTGTATAACCAGTTAAACTTAAGTGAAAAGTTCTGATTTTTGAAATGGTTCAGAATAACTTGATGGAAACAATGCCTTCCCCCTCTTAGCCCTCCTCAATGTCTTCCCATATTCAGTTACAATTGCTAGGAGTGTGAACGTGAACAGAAGGATTTTGAGAATGTCTCAGCTGATAGAATAGTTTGCAGAGAAAAGCTGAGCGTGGTCACTCCTCAGACTCCTAACTTTCAAGCTAGTTATTTGAATGGTATATGTAAAACTAATATGAACTTTGAAGACATTTTTAGATTGAGAAGTTAATTTTAAAAACCTTCCACGCTTTGCAGAAGCACCATAGTTCAGGAAAACATATCTCCTGGTTATATACATTTGACTTGATTAACTCTCAGTTATTTTGTTTGGTTGGAATATTTTTATTTTAAATTCCTAAGGAAAAACTTTTTTGATTGGTTTAAGTCTGCTCCCGAGAAATCTGACAGCGTGAGAAAGGACTGAGCGACACCAGGGACTGTTCATGTAAAACACCTTTGTTGTGATGACTGATGAAGTCACAAAAGGGATTTGAGTCTTACTGAAGACTTAGCCTGTCATGAGCATGTCTGGCCTTTCTCTGGCTTTCGACTAGAACATGTAACAGCTTATCGTTCTCAGTTCCTATTCTTTAGGCATTGTGTGATCTAAAAGGATGGCTAACATAATTTTAAATATCTGGGATTGTCCTGTCACCTACTATGGCATTTCTAAACCTAAGAGGGCTGTGACATGGAAGTCTATAACAAGTCACAGCTTTCCACTCCTAGTGCAAAGCACACTTCTTAACTGCATCATTCTCACTTCAAGCAGAGCGCCATGTGTGTCTAACAAAGGAAATTTTTAAAAAATCAAGATAGCAGTGAAAAAAAATTGCATTATTCCTCTTAGGGAAAGAAGAGAGAAGTGAAGAACCCACTTGTGTAGCTTAATGCGTTTCTTAAGGACTTCTGGTACTGCACTGGGGAGGATGGTATTGGAGGGAGTCACTGTAAGACACAAATCCAAAGCCTGTTAAAGTCAGAGCTAAGATCTTTATTGATGCGAGTGAATTGTTATCGAGGCCCTTGAATCTTTGCTGGCAAGCCACTTAACTGCAAAATGCTGAGAGCTCTGCAGCAGAAAGTGCAGAAACAACTGAACACATTGTGCTTTCTGTGCTTCAAACCACTGCTGCTTCTGACAGCTTGTTTTAATTGTTTAAAATAAACTGGTCTTGTAGCTGTGGTTTGATTAAGTCAATTGCCACTGGAATTATGCAGGTGAGTAGGTAGTTTGGGAGTAGCAAGGTCACATCTTGCCCGTCCTGTGCAGCCAGTAGGACAATTGCTGCTGGCTACTGCTAAAAACATTTATAGTTTGGTGTCTTTAGATCTTGCTTAAGTAAATGTAGTACTATTGAAGCCCGTATTACTGTTTCCCATTCGTAACTAAGGTAATGCTTTTGCTCTGCCATGACAAGAAGGCTTTTCATTGCTGTTCTAAAAAACTCTTCTAAGTGTTACTGATGTGCTGTGGAAAAGCTGTCATGAGAGCTGTCCAGGGCAATTTTTGCTTTCTTTATCTGCTTTGTAAAGAAGAGAGTATTGCTGCTGCTGGATCTAAGGATCTGAAATCTATGTCCACTAGGAAAATAGAATCAAGTCCTGATGCCCGATTTCTGCCTGCAAAAGGAATTGAGTCTGAGTCCCACAACTATGCAAAGTCAGTTTACCTTCCCTGTCCTCAGTAGATCTGAGGAAATGTTCCAGCCTCTGTGATGAGTGTAACTGGATCCTATCTGAGTGAGGAATGGGCTGCTGTGCCAGGGGTGAGCAAAGCTCACAATGCTGGCAGCTGCTGCTTCCTGGAAGGCAGATGCTCTCCCAGTAGCCCACCGGCTCTGGTTACCCCTTTCCAGTACAAAACAGGACTGTATGCAGAGACAGGACTGTACGCAGAGACAGTGTGGATTTTAGCAGGCTGTCAGCGTTGAGTACTCTGATGTTTTTCTTACTTGTTTCTTTGCTTTCCTGCTGTTGATGCAAAGTTGTTTTGCTTTGCGCGTATATATACACATATAAAAAACCCAGATAAATTAGGACAGTACATACTGCCTTTCCTTTGCTTTGATCACATTGTAGTTTCTCTAGAGCTGTCCTGATTAAATCAGAATGATAATAAATTGAAAGGGCTTGTGTCTGATTTTTAAGACTTCTTCAGGTGTTAAAGAAGGGCAGAAAGAGAACCAGGAAAAGATGGTTTCCAGCTTCAGGAATATACTCTCTCTTGCTAATATAGAGATGACATTGTCTTTAGGGATAGGTGCTACAGGATTTTGTAAAACTAGGTGGGAAATGCCAGTTCTTCATCCTTACTAACCTGTGAAACACCACTATAGTGGAGAGCTCTGTAGGGAAATGCAGAGCCTGGGACGTGTCACCTCCTCTTCCTCAGAGAAGGGCCATTTTGTTCCCAGCATCTGTTTAGTACTCTTGGTAAATGTAAGATCACTGCAGTGAGGATAGCTGAGGCACAGGCACCTGGAAAGGATTGGGCGCTGCAATGTTTAGGATATTTTGTCTACAGAAACGTTACTGCGTCTTTCGGATTGTTCTGTGCCAAGGCCCCCATGTGCTCAGCCTCCAGTGAGGACACAAGGCTGAGGTTGCATTGTGTCAGCTCAGGAAGGCAAACAAAGTGGTAAGAACTTGTCAGGAGAGAATATGAGTACTTAAGCAAGTACTAAAATCAGCTAAAGTCAGAGGTGTAATCTCTGCAAGTGCTGCTCCCAGAGTACCCTGACTGTTCCTATTAATAACCGCCACATCTGCAGAGGAGGAAGATAAATCTGATCCCACTGAGGTTTTTGATACTGTAAACACCAGGTTTTTGTTCTCCATCATGTCTGTTCCACGCAGTAATCCTCGGACACAAAGCTGCAGGACTTTCTGCTTTCATCCTGCAATGTAGTTCCCCCCAGTTACATTTCCATGTCTGCCGGCCCTTGGTGTACCCATACCTAAGGGGCACAGCACTGATGTACCCTGCTGTTACTGGGCTCTAGCCCACCTCTGACACTCATTTCCATTGGGAAATTCAGGAAGGCATTCATATGCAAGCCCTTTCTAATTAACTGGCCACAGTGCAGTATGGCATGAGTGTGTGTGTATGTAGGTATGTCATAAATGGATGTCAAATCTAGTAAGACAGCCAAAGATACCAAAACAATAGCTCATTACCTATGGAATTTCACATACGTCTCAGGTGACCATTGCTACTTCAAGTGCCCTGGAGCTTAGAGAAGTGCTCTCTGTTCCCTCCAGAGCCAGTCTCTCAGGGCTACTCTGTTTACACCTCAGCCAGCATCAGTCGCGTACGCATTATCTTCTGTGCAGCTGCACTTTGGTACCACTATTCTAACAAATAATTTTGGGCCAGTGTCTTAGTCTTATGAAAGGCAGAGGCTGATGTCTCATCTGTAAATATTTGCTATTTTGAATTTTTTCTAGCATAAACCTGTCAAGACCAGTAAAAGCTCTTCAACATTATGCTTCATAAGCTGCATCATTAGGAAAAAGCTGAAGCAGCTAATCTAGGGTTTAATAACTGAGTTCTCTGCAACGCACAGGTCTTACACAAGATTCCCTATGACTATCACTAGACCTGCTGTAATGGGAAAAAAAACAACTGTGATGATAATTTAGAAGTCTGTCATGTAACTGCTATTGCTCCCAAACCTGGCAGCCTGTGACAGCCTTTCCATCTGGATGTTCGCAGCAACAAAACCTTAGACCAAAACGCAACACTTTGCTAATGTTCACCACTACTGTGGGACGGAAGACTAGTCTCCAATTCATCATTTCTCATTCTTGGATTTTGCATGAAGAGCCCAAGGAATGTGTATATTCAGCCCAAAAGAAATTTGCTTTGAAACTAATGAGCTTGGCTAATTTCACCCTCATAAACTAGCAAACACTCTAGAAAATTCAAGGACAAGTTACACTTCTCTGTGTATTACCTGCTATGCAGTGTCAAGGTCCTGGGGATCACTTGTGCAAGCTTTTTGGGAAAAGCATATTGTCCACGTGTAACTCTTACTGGAATAATCCATGCAGAACTGTTTTCTCAGTCTACATAATTGCTACTGTATAACCAGTAGCAGCTTATGAAGCATATAATACAATGTAAGAAAATGATGCGGTACACAGCATCCACATTTGGAGCATTGCCTCACAGAATAGGCTACGGAGGGAAATGGCATAGCCACACTGGAGCATCCCTGAGAACTGTATTAAGTTCTGCACAGTGCTTGGGTGCATTCACACATGCCCTAGGCAGCCTCCTGACTTGCAGTCTTGTAAAAAGAGCTGAGACAGGCAGACAACAAATTGTCTTGTGGCCTTTTTAGGGGCTGGATTTTAGCTGTTAATGGTAAGTGGTGTTCAGAAAACCTCTTGATATGAATATAAATATTGACCTTGGAAGCTTTCCCAGAAAAAAGGAGAAAAGGTGAGGATGACACTTGCCACTTGTGTGTTTAAGTTTCCTGTATCTATGGCCAGTACTACTTCAATATCCCAGCCTCATTTCTTCTCCTAGCAACTCGTTTTGTGTCCCATTGCTTAGGAAATACCTCTGCAAACAGAAGCATCAAAAGGAAATACTATCAGGAGATACAACAGCTTTTCCATCTATGAGAGTCAGCTTCTGTAGCACAAAAACTAATGGGACTTTGTTGCTGGGGTCCCCAGGCACTCTGCATGCAGACACGTGGGGGTGTGAGCCAAGTCTGTCCCAAATCAATGCTTCCCCACCAGTTCTCATCACCATAGCCACATTCATAAAACCTGACACAGAACAACGCAGAGTTTTGGTCTCTGAAGTGCTTTCTGTCTTCCTCCAGTGACATTTTGTTGACAGGCAATTTTTTTTTTACGGGGAGAGCTTGTCCTTGGTGGATAGGAGAGAGGATTGGTAGTTCAGGTCTCTGGATTGGTGCAGAAGCAGCTTTCCTTTCATTGACAGATACATCGCTTTAATTTTGGGGGAAGGACTTGTCGCTTCTGGCTTCAATAGTACTACATTTACTTAAGCAAGATCTAAAGACACCAAACTATAAATGTTTTTAGCAGTAGCCAGCAGCAATTGTCCTACTGGCTGCACAGGACGGGCAAGATGTGACCTTGCTACTCCCTGTCTTTATAGAAATGGAGGGAGTGGCACTGATAACTAAGCACCCCTAAACCAGCTCTGTCCCTCCGGGCTGCGGACTGACTCCTCTGCTGCTGCCTCCAGGTTTGTGCTTTAGCTCCTTGGCAAAACAGTCCCAAGTCAGAGCACAGGGTGACAAGGGTTTTTTTTCTTTCCTTTAAAGCTCCCGAGTCGTCCTTCGGCTCTCCTCAAAGCAACCTGCCTCATTTGCACCTATCTGTTAGCCGACTGGGGAGATAGTAACTGGGATTGCCTGCTGGATAGAAATACTCGGCCGGCTTGGACACTGCTGCCTTAATGGCCTGCCTGCGGGCAGCACTCCAGCCTGCAGACAGAGGCAGAGGTGGTACAAATCCTGTACAACTCCAGCATTAGTCATGGCTCTGGGCAGGTAATTCCAGTACCTTATCTGGGCCTGAAAGTGTTGCAGGTGGGGAGGGACCATGTTCTCAGAGGAAAGGAAGCTTTGGGCTAAATTTGTTCACTGTGTTAGTGCTGTTTGTATTAAACAGAGGAGAGTGAGAGGTGTGGCTGAAGGACCTCAGCTGTCCACCCTGGGCTCATCTTAGGAATGTTTCTCTGTTGGTCAGAACCTGCCTTCTGGCCTGGATTCTGGCTGGCAGAAAAATGTTGTTGTCGCCCTGCTGCTACCATGAAAATGAAAATTAACTGAAAAAATCTCAAATGGAATAACTTAATCTAAAAAGAGATTAATAAAATAAAAAATAGTTTTCTGAAACAGTTTGAGTTATTAATCTGAAACAGGCAGGAATAGTGCAGGAGAAAGTCTGAACTAAAGGCACTTTGGCTTTGTTTCTATAAAGATGTTTGTTTTGTAGTGGAAGAACAAATGTAACAAATGTATCAGCTTGAGTCAAAACAAAAGGATGTTTGTCAGCAAGTTTCAAAATACTGATTTGAACCTAAAGATTTTTATCTTGACCTCATTGCAGAGAGAAAGAGTTTCTTCATCAGAGTTCATGTGTCCATAGAATTAATTGTCTCTCAGGAGAAGACCTCATTTTCATAGAATCATAGAATCATAGAATCATAGAATGGTTAGGGTTGGAAGGGACCTTCAAAGGTCATCTAGTCCAACCCCCCTGCAAGGAGCAGGGACATCCCCCAC
>JAAGAY010001331.1:0-40521 GCA_011801015.1 Ardeotis arabs | reverse complement strand
AATAGAAACATGGTGGAAGGGAAGGTGAGGTGACTCACTGTAATGACTCTGAAAACACCCCCTCCATCATTCACCATTACTTTATGAAGGTTTCTTGAAACAAGGCCCTGAAGATCCTGGCTTTCCCACACAATGGTACCTTCAAAACTCTGGTAAGAGAGCAAAATAATGTCATGCAGGTACTCAAAGACTTCAAAGGATGAAGATTGTCAACTTCATGTAACATATAGCTTAAACGCACAACACAGATGTTTTATTTACACTTCAATAAAAATAAGTTACAGGCAAAAGAAACACATCTGCAAAACTCAGTAACATGTAATCGTGCTTTTAAGACTAATAATGTGTCTCTGCATCAGGAACATTAAACTTTTTAACAGAAGTCTAGTGTAAAAGGCTTTGGCTTTCTAACATAATTAAGATGACATTTAAAGGTGACCTGAAGTGAATTTTTTAAAATCAACTATAAAATCCTGCATCACAAAGAGAATATGTTAAAACAGATTTGGAAATAAGTGCCGCTTTTTAGTTATCTGCCAAAACCAGAGATCAGAGACTCTATACCGACACTAGCAAAACTCAAAAGAAAATACAGCCACCTTTATCCTGGCAAAGCTGCCACAAGCTACTGTAGGAGAGTCAGAGAACTCTGACCTTACATCTTGGCTGGTAGGGAAAAGAGGAGAAAGACAAGTGAATAACTTCTAAATTTTCTGGTTTTAACTGTCAATTTAAGTTATGTCACTCCATGGTTTGTCACTCCATGGTTTTTAATATATATATGTGTGTGCATGTAAATTCTTGCATTTAAAGCATTTCATCTCAACTTGAAATTAATCCATCTAACAGTCCAACTATTACCCATTTTATATAAGATTTTCCTGAAGACCCCTGAGAACATGCAAAGGGATAAGTGGTATGTTGTACAGGTAACAGTACTGGTAGTATTGTATTTTTAAAATTTTTAAAAGCAATTTCAGCCTTATGACAAGGTACTATAGAGTAGTTGCAGGGTGGTTATACTCCTGACTGCTAGATGAGCACATTACATTTTGTTTCTCCCAGTTTCACAGGAAAAACACTGGTAGCTACTGCGGACCTTGGAACAGAGTAACAACTTGTTTTAACTATTTTTAGATACATCTCTGTTGCTGTATAAAGTCTGTTTACTTGTACTAACCTCTCAGCTCTTCCCCATTTCAGCTTGCTTGTACTCCAGAAACCTTCTCCAGAAACTCTGCAGTTACTGACACACCATTAAGTCTAGCTTAGAGTTCAGCTCAATTCTTTGCTTTCCTCTAGAAGCAGGTCTTAACGTCTGCAGCAGTCTCGGTATTTAATGACGGTTGCGTATCTCAGAAGCGTCCCATCTCTTATTTATAATGCTAGCTTTATAATCTAATAATAGAGCTAGTCAGTGTTTATTCAAGCCTGACTTGCATGTTCAATACCTTCCCCTTGTTTGTTTAATTACCTGTCAGTTATCAAAACAAATGGACCAGCTCTAAGACTTTTTTTTAGTGGCAGGATCCCTGAACACCCTGCACGGTAAAACTCACATGCTCAATTTCTCTATTTGCAGTGGCTGCCATCTCCTATTTCAATGTTTTTTGCAGGGACTGCACTCTAATCCCACTTCTGTGCCTTGTTTACAGACATAAGCTTTGGTAAGTTGTTTAGTGAGCCTGGGAGCCTTTCACTTCTCAGCAACCAGAAACATTAAAATTCTCACCGCTATTACTGATGCTGACTTCAAACGTACCAAGAGTCTTAATCAGCTATTACCACTGAACTTCAGTGCAAGGTGTTCTAAAGATGCAAACTATCATTATTTTCCAGGTTGAGAGACTTGTAAGCAAATTTTCTAATGACTTTAGCCTTCAGCTATTCTTACTCTAAGCTGCTTAATGAAAGCTGAGACCTGAAAATGCTTAAAGCAAAACATTAGTGGCACACCTGAGACTACATCATCTGTTTTTCCCCATTTAAATTCCAGCCTTGTTGCTGCCGTAGCGCAGTGGCATTTACAGTGAATACCGAACAGGTGTACTGACATAATGCAGCCTTGCCAAACTCCTTTCCTAATGTTAAACAGTGCTGTGCTTTTTGTTTTTTCCAACTGCTTCCCATTAGTAACAGAATATGTACAGTACAGAGTCCCATTTTCATGCAAGTGGCCCATGGCTTTTTGTCAAAATAAGTGCATTGCTAAGACTTGGTGGTAAGAACCCCTGTGCGAGTTTTAGTTTTCTGCTAGTGGTTCTGCTCTTCTGTGCTTTCAGTCATTCCAAAGCTGAATGATCAATTCTCTTTGACAACCTGTCCTGCCTAAATTATTCTAATGCTGCATTTCCCTCCCTTTCCCCGAGATGAGCAGGAAGAGCAGCACTTCAGCTGGAAGATGAATAAAGCTCTTCAGCAGTCTGTACAATTCATTACTTCTCGAAGGTGGAAAGGCAGAAAATAGATATTGTCTCAGAAACCGTCTTGTGACAATTAAATAGTTCACTAAATTTACTGCTCTCAAGCAAGCAGATAGGAACACATGGGCGTTCTATCTCCTCTGAATCATCTTGTTTGGTTCAGCACCCTAAGTATCACAGGAGACTACATGCTGTGCATAAGCCCTATTAATCTACATCAGAAACACCATGTTATCCTGTAAGCATTCAGCGCATGACACGTATCAGATTAAGGAAGCCCACACAAAGAAATATATGAATACTAATATCCCCTTTCTAAATGAAATACTTCCCATCTGCCTTTCAGGAAAAATGCAATCATTTACAGCAAAATTACAACTGCCTAGAATTTTTGTATCTTAGAAAAAAATCTTACAGGGAAAAGGCTTACATGTTATACTACCAATTACTGGGTAACCAATACTCTTTTTAAAAAAGTAAAAAAACCTTGAATAATTTTGATATCAAATTAGATTGTTAAAACATACGCATAAAATACTGCAAGAGGTCTGCTCACCCGGAAGGCCTCCTGCCAGCATAACAAAGCTACATAGTATTCAGTAAAAACTGTTTAAGGTGATAAACCAATTAATCAGCTGCAGATTCCCCTTAAAAGGAGCATGATTCCAAATGCGTTCATTCTTAAAGAGCTGGGGGAATAACTCAGGGATTAAACTGGCCCCAAATGTCCTCTCCTCCTGCTTTAGTCTTCTCTTGCTCCATTCTCTAATAAAATACTTAATTTCTTGCATAACAAATCAACCCAGACCCAAAGCCAACTTACAGAAATGGCAGCGAGAGTCCAGTCACATAGGAGAACACTTAAATGAAGGGAAACAGTCTAAAATGGCAGCGGACACATCTAGCGAGAGATCACTGGTCCACTAGAAACAATTCCTTGAACCTGGGAGGGTTTGCTGAACTAGAATTCCCATTCTGAGTCAACTTGTGTTCACTAAACCTTCACTGTAACAATATCAGCAGTCTTCCAAATTTCTGCCATAGGATGGTGACAGGTTTTAAAAATCCAAATGTCAGTCTTCTGTGTGCCACATACTCCATCGGGTATATTACAGAGAGACCCTACAACAGATCTTCTTGAGGTTTTGATACTTGTTTCCTTGCGTGGTTCAATGAATGAACAATTCCTCACTGGCGCTGCCAGAAAAGGAATAACCAAAATTCCAGTAGTCTTCAAGGAAGCACTTCTTGATTACAACTATTCAGCTAATACTGTCATTGCAAATGTAACACAGAATATCTTGCTGTTATGTCCCAGATATTAGAAGTAGAAACCTGTGCCATCCTCCCCTCCCTGTCTTGTGTACTAACGTCTGAAAAAACACAAGGGAGAAAGAAGTGTCCCATTCTCCAGTAAACTCTCTCAGAATCAAAGCAGGTACAATTTTCACTCAGAAACTGAAAAGGTTTCTGAAATTGTTACTATTTGCCAATGTAATTTTTTTTAATCAATCTGTATTTTCCAGGCTTTTGCTTTATAACTACTGGTGATAACAAGATGGTGAAAAAAAAATTCTGGGTTTCAGCATATGCCCTTCAACTAGAGGTTTTCACTTGCCCTTTTCCGCCTCAAGCACAGGCCAGTTTTATCAGTCAATCTCTCTGGTTGACTTAAAAGAACTGCAGGCAGTTCCAATACTGCACGTACCTCTGGCAAAATGAACTGCTCTACTGGCTTGTACCACAATCTGTTCACTTGCACTCCACAGCTTGGTGGACTAAACCGAGCACTGAAGAGAGCATCCTGTGAACAACAGAAAAGGAAAAAAAAAAAAAATCAAAACATACATTAGAAGTGCTGTGAGATTATGCAAATCTCAGTCATCTCAGTCACAACAGAAAGAGGTTTATTGATTGTATAAAACTTAGTGAAAGTTTTATTCTCACAGACTGGAACAAGAGTGCAAGTTCAACTAGAATCCAACCAACAGAGCACATCATCTGAAAGACTCAAACTCATCTCCCAGTCTACGGATTTCCTCTCTTCTGTTCAAACAACTGACAACTATTAATTGCCACAGAGGATGTTGACCTCTAAAATTTAATTGCTACTATATCACATAAGCCACCAAACAGCTCTTAGATAGTAAAAAACAACATAAAGATGCTGCACTGCCAGATTCCCCATCTTCAGAAAAGAGTCTCAAAAAACTCCTATGATACTAATTTTTCTCCTTCACTGGAAGTAAAAAGCTAAAGCAGATCAAGTTATTAGGCTCTCAACATTTAGAACTCTACCACTTAGCAAACATAAACCTGATTACAGTATAATTTTTTTTTCTTGCTATTATAAACTCAACTCTTTGGAAGTTCCTCACAAAAACCATATTTCAGTATATTTTCTGTACTTAATTGTAATTACTAGCTTAAATTTGAAATTCTTTCTACTGTAGCATAGCCAGAATTCTTGAAATTGGCCTACCAAGTTATTGGTAAAGATAAATGCAATATACCAAATGCAACAAGCATGCTCAATGATTTTTTTTTCCTCCAGGTTAGTACTAAGCTATTCTATCAAACCCATAACAGCTTGGGAGTGCGGGAATTATTCCTGAAGTTTGATTATTACCTGTAAATACCAGTTTCTAGAAATCAAAAAATGTCTTTCCAGAAAACAAACAAGAAAAAATTACAGCTGTCCTGCATCTTTCTGCTTGAAGGCACCAAATGGGTCTTTCTCTACATGTGTTTTAAATACATTCAACAGTTTATTTTTTATTTCTTAATACCTATAAATACTTTAGAAGCTCAAATGCAATCAAAATTTTGTCTTGGAATTAGATATATGTGCTCTTTCGAAAGAGCATTTAAATTAACTCATAGCACTCTGTGAATTTCATCTTTTCATCTTTTGCATGTGCACATATATTTATGAAATAAGAATTTACAATGCAACTAAAGAAAAATATAATTCATATGCTTGTCAGTTAAATACTTCTCTTCTAAATCATCAACACAGCACGCCGTTTTCTGTAAGAACTTAATCCACGATAAAGAGACGACATGCTTTAGTCCACTTCCAAAAGATAACTACAATACCTCGTGTTCTGCCTGGTACAGTTTTACAGTGATGTTCCTCTGGAATCCCACTCCATCAGCCTCGTAAAATACCCCAAGACTGGTAATGACAATGGGGTAAAGTACACGAAAGTTCACACTGACAATTCTGTCTTCAGAAAGCACCGAAGGTACGTCCTCAGGGAGACTGAATGCTTCAATTTCCTGATTCAAAACTGTATGAAGAAGAAAGGACAGAGGTAATGTGAGAAGACTTCATGGATCTTGGACTGGATACACACAGAGCACACTAGATATACGTAAAGCATTCAGGTTAATTAGCACGGCTCACAAGCGCACAAGGATAATCAAATGCTGGAAGAGAAGAAAATACAACTGGCTGCAGATTGCAGCAAAGAGAAATTTAGAGTGATGCAGCGATCTGCCAGCTACCAGCAATTGTAAGTCAATGCCTACATATCCACAGAGAAAAGACTAGAAACACAATAAATCTGCAGAGTGGAGACAAAAATGCTATTTGATTGCATGAATATCCGTATATTAGCATATTAAAATCATTATTCATGTATCAAAATGGCATACATCTCCACTTAATTCCACTGCCTGCTTTTTGGCATTATCTCCTCCCTGAGCCCTAAGGTACCATTTCTTCGTGGGAGATTGGTTAAGCAGTGGATGTTGCCATTCAAAGAGAAAGTAACAGAAGTTTCATTTTACGGTAAATCATGGCTTAAGTGCCAAGCAGTCTTTAGTTAAATTGCAATTAAAGAACAAAAATTAAATAGAAAAAAAAAAGGTGACAGAAAGAATTTACAAGTTTAGTTCAGAGTTTTTGTATGACAGCATTTAATTTTTTCCCCATGGTACAATTCCTAATTGTTCCCTCTCTAGGGCAGGATCTGAAAAACCTATCAGCCAGACTTGCTTAGAATTCACTTTGTCATCAGAGAAGTCCACCTGACACTCCAGACTCCAGCGCCTTGCTACTATCTTCACATATGACAGTGGACCAAGTCATTCCAGCTCTCTCCAACTTCATTTTACATGGGGATCGAGTAAAAACATATGTCATATGAGACAGACTATCCCCCAGTGCAAGGAAAACGCAAATCCATTAGAAGTCAATGGCCTCCCCTTCACACCCCCAAAGATATCTCACTTCCTTGCATGCATATGGTAGTTAACAGAAGGTTACGGAACTGTTAAGTCAGCAAGTTCTGGGCGGCATTTATTTTCAAGACTGGTTGTTTCAGTGAAGTAACCCAAACTACTCTCATAATGAATGATGATTAATTCTAGTTCAGATCATAAAATTTTTAAAAGTTAATTGCTATACCTGGGTTACTGATGTTCAGAAGTTTGCAGGAGTAGGGGTCTTCTCTGTCCTCCACCGGCACAGCACAACCATGCGCACCTATTATAAACTTCACAAGGACACTAAAATAATTTGGTTTTATTAACACCAGTTCTCTTCCCTCCTCCCTCCACCTTCAATAAACTTATTTCATCACAATGGCCTGTCTTTCACAAGATTAAGATTTTGAACCCCTTAAAAATCAGCAATGAGGGTCTCTACATAGAGCAATCACATTAATCCCCTCATAGGGGCTCAATTCCAAACCCACATTAGCCTTTTACATTTCATAAAGAGGGCGCAGAAAGATTGGCAGCTAGAAATGGGATTCAAGACAGCTAGCACTCTAAACAGAAAAAGACCTAAGGAAACACTGAAGGATCCTGAAGCTCTGCCTTTCCCTGTCTGGCTTTGTTATTAAATATTAAAGATTGTTTGAATATTCTGCATTCAAAAGGCAATGAAAAAGAATAATAATATGAAGAAAAGACACATAGCATCAAAGGAGGAACAAGGACTCCAGACTATCTGTTACAATGAAATGTCTCAACTTCGGGTTGTAGCAAAACAGCAGCTTGCTCTTTCCCACAGTGAGGAGACAACAAACGAGCAAGAGGATCCACCTTATCCCAGTCTCTCATCTAGCAGCTAGATATCCTCCTGGAAGTCCATAAAACCTATGAAAGGCCATATTTATAGATGACTGAAGTAGCTATGCTTCACTCCAAACTGCACACTGACACCAAATTTGTGAAAAATAAAAGGCTTTCAGTGCAAGGCAGGTACCAAGATGTGAGGCCTATCAATATGACAATGTTTCCAGGAATGAACTGCAGCAGAACTTTCTCAACAAGAGCAGAGCTATCTGTAGACTGTCAGGTCTATGCAAGCAACCAAGAAAGGTTCGGTGTACTTGGTGCACTGCAAAAGAAATCTGAACTTTACAGTTGAAGCTGCTGTAAGAGGTTTTTGTGGTTCTCTCACCAAATGTGGTCCTATCTGCTTAGTAATCCCTGATACTTGAAAGCATTTCAAGTTGCATATTGTACAAAGCATACATTGCAACACAAAAAAGGGAAAGTCTTATACATCACTAATGAACAGTGACAATTACTTGCAAAAACAAACAGCAGTGAACAGTCAAACAACGCCATTTTATTCCTTGAATTAAAAAATAGTTCCAGCCCCGAACAAGCACTATTCTTATATTCTTATGTATTACTAAACAGATTTTTAAAAATTATCAAAGTACAAGATGTTCACAAATAAAGCAAAAAAAAAGGAAATACTTTTTTAAAAAAGAAAAAAGGATTACATTAAGATATTTAAGCATTACAGTTTCTCCCATGCTCCCCTCACAAAGCCCCAAATTACAAAACACTAGAGATTACCGTTCACTCAGAGCAGGATGTTGTTTCAGGTGCTTGAACCAAGTGTTCCTTATAACACTGCGCAGTTCATGATTGTGTCGAGCTGACAAAACACCTACAATAACATCATAATGTTTCAACTTCCACTGAGGAAAGAAGGCCAGTGGACCTAGAAATATAAAGTGACAAAGATTTATGATATGCACATATTACGACAAGCCTGAGTTGCAAGCAATAATTAAAATGCATCTCAAAAGCAAGCATTTTGGGAATCTGAAACACTAAAAACAAGAAGTAGAATTACTATTGCATTCTTGGTTCAGAACCAGGGAAACATTTTCAATATGTCAAAACGTTCACTAGCAATCTAGGAAAACTTTACTGCAATGAACTAAGCAAGTCACTGCACATAAAAAAACTAAGACTCACAAAGCAGGCGAGAACATAAGCCTTGGTTTTAACTGACAGCATCTTCCATTCTTTAAATACTTGCCTGCCTGTCTTATGAGCAAACTGCCCCCTGAGAACACGCTCTCGCTAGACTTCTCTTTCCTATCAGTCATCAGAAACCTTGTGGGCAAGACACAAGGTCCTACTGTTCTCTCTGCAAGACTCTTGAGACAGTCTGGGCCTTCTGCTTGCTCATTGATGATCCTTCATCCAGCATGACATATCCTGAAGCCTGGGGGCTTGTCATCACTAGTACCAGGCCTTCACTATTAGAATTCACCATTATTCTATGTAGAAAAAAAAAATATTTAAACAAGGCCTGTCAGATTTAGAAATATGCCCATTTCCCCCTATATTTTTAAAACTACTGGACCACTCTTCTACCTCACCATTTCAATCTAGTATGTCAAGGCCTATTGTTTTGACCTTTTGAAGCCAAACAGCACCCTGCCTTCACACAGGGTGTGACACCCCTACACGGAGGAACACTCTGGCTTCATTCATAGCTGGATGTCACCGCCGGTACTTATAGTCCATGATTTAGCTTGTGCTGTTTTAATTTAGAGATCAGGAAAGCTGGACTTGATTTCAAGCAAGATTATGATCAGATAGAGACCTGAGAAGCTCTGACTTTAAGCCTGCAAACAAGACAGGCAAGTAGCTAAAGTGAATTTGCATAGTTTATCAGACATTCTAGAATTAAGCAAGATTTATATTTGGCTTTAGCAAAGGATTGCTTTCCTCTGATCTCACTATTTTTTTCATTAGGCTGCAGATAAAGGAAACAGATGTAAAGGTGAGGGCCCTCTAAACTACTGTATACAGCATAGACAAGATTTTTTAAAACATAACTTTAAAGAAACCAAAAATATCTCCAAGTCTGTATTGTGTACTCCCACTAGAAAGAGTTTAACTATAATCCAGATTCTACCTTCTGTACCAGCATCCCTTTCTCCACTTTGAAACTGAGAAGATGATAAACAGGTCTTGCTACAACTGCTCACTAACCTAGGACCTCACAGCACCCGCCACAAGAACTGCTGTGCCAAATCACACCAGACATCCATCTAGCCTCATATTCCACCTTCAGCATGCAGTACGCGTTGGAGAGGCCTTTGCCATGCTCTGCACTGAATCAGCTTCAAAAGATTTCAGAATACTTTTTTTTTTTGCTTTAGGGGCTATTGATAATGGCTTGCACCTGACTCCCCAGTCCCAAAGCCAAATAAAAGTGTTCTGCAATCGATTCTCAGAACAATACAAAAGCAGGGAAAGTTAAAAAAAAAAAAAAAAAAGTGTTGTTTCCACAGACAAACTTTTCCCAGTCTATTTCCTGCTAAATATTTTAGTTCTAAGTATGCAAACACTGATTTTCAAGAAAAAGCCTAAGTTCCACAATTATTTAAATGAAACTGTACTGACTTAAGCCAAACATTAACCTATTAAGAAAGTTTACATCAACTTATGCTCAGAATGACTTAAAAATCCAAGCAGCAAGCCACTAGTTCTATTCCTCAGTTTTCCACTAAAACCTACTGTTACATCTCTAGTAACGACCATACGTCGAATTGGTGGCAAGGTTCAGGAATATGATCTGTTTGCTGACAGAGCTAAATACAAACCTACTGCCCTATAGAAGATCCCAAGAAACCTGTAAATCAAACACATTTCTCAGTCTGAATACAATTTCAGTTTTACTTTATGCTGGTAAATACTGACTATCCAGAGGCTCTGTATGTCTTCAGCCAAGATCCCCCCGGTCTCCATGACAGCAGAGGTATACCAGACAGTCACACGTTTATAAGACTACAATGTTACAGCAAATTCCTCTGTAGTCTCATAATTCTCTCTCACGCGTCCTTTTTCTTTCCTAGCTCTTCTTCCATCCTTTGATTATTCTTTAAACAGCCTCTGCAGCCTTAACTGCAAGCCTTCTGATATAAATCTCATAAGAGGACTAACGTGTTTGTAGGCTGCATATGAGGTATTGTTTACACAGATTTGTTTTTTAAGATATCACTTTTAATTAGGAGCAGAACCATTTCATTAAACCAAAATTGGAGAAAAATAAAACTAAGAGCACAAGTCTATGGAGTGACTTGAGTCAGAATAGCATAAATTAGCTTAAATCAATTAAAAAAAAACTGAAAAAAGCTACTCAAATCAAATATACATACTTTTAATTAGTCTATATTTTAAAATGAGTGAAGCTTTTCCGTATGAACCATTCACATGGGAACAACGTTAATGTAACAGATGCTTCAGAATTAATATCCTACTGCTTTCAGAACAGACAGCTCTTTCTTGTTTTAGGCCACCTTCAGGCTTAGTACAGTAGCATTACAGCAGTCCATGTTCAGAAGATTGCTGTCCCAATGCTTATGCCATTTTACTTTTAAAACCACTGAAAATGGAGAAAAAAAAAAAAAAGGCTTATTTCACAAAAACCTAATGAATAAGCTCTTTGCTTGTTAGCAAGGGTTTCTACTTCCTACAGGAAAAAACATTTGCTAAACTTTCAGGAAAAGAGATTCATACATCTCTCTCTGAACTAGTACTACTAAAAAAGGGGACATAAAACCAGAGGCACAGGGGAAAAAAAAAGACTAAGGCTATTATTCATTTATGAGAGTAATTCAGATATGTGCATATATACACTCTGATGCAGCACAAGTTAAGAAGAAACATTGCTGACCTCCAAGTCAATAATAACAAAGTATTTACACCAGCAATCAATACTTGCCACTGGGGACCAAACTTACTTATCATATGTTCTATTTTTGCGCTTTCTTAGGCCAAAATTTTAAGTCTTGGTAATAGGCTTAAAAAACACACACTATACTGCTCTTACCTTGCACTGGCTGTGCAAAATAACTAAGCCTTTACATTGTTCAATTACAAAGACAAAAAAAAACCCTGTGAAGTTTGTGGAGGGCAGAAAAAGAAAAAAGCTCCATACCACACTCCACGATAAACCCTAAAACGTGTTGCTAGCCGAAGGGATGCAGGAGAGGAAGCCTTTCCAATTCAAAGGTCACACTACCACTAGCTGCACTGCTTTTGAATTCTTACCGTCTTAAAGCCGCACCGCAGCTGCATCACACAGCCTACTCTACACTCTTTAGCATCAGGAACAAAATTGCTTACACTTCGCTGTTTCGCTTGAGGCTGTTAACCCAGAGCAAAAGCTACAAAAACATGAAAGGAAGCAGCCCTCTCTCAGCTGCCGAGATCCATTTAATTCTGCACAGCAACTGTAAGGAGCACCTCTGTCAGCTCTAAGACTAGTGAAGCCTGCCAGAGCCCTGTGTCACACGGTGAATAACAAGCTCTTACTGAAGCTTTCTTGGGCTGGGGTATTTGTAAGGACAGGCTCCCACATAACTCTGATGTCTGACCATACATGTATTTTTATTAGCACAGCTTTTCACCTCCATATGAGCTGCAGTAAGCTTTTGCAGGATTCCTGGTCACCAATTTTCATCAAACTTGGTGAAAATGCTCGTTTTTGGGACCTCCACCTGTCTGTCAAGCTTGACTGAGAACTACCAATGGATCAAAGTTAGGGAGAGATGCAGGAAAGGGTAAACAAGTGCATCTGTAGAGCACAAAGCTGTGCCCTTAGAAGACAAGGCTAAAGATGCAGAGGCATATCTCCTGCTGAGTTGGCCATGGAAAGAGGTCACTGCTGACATGCAGTCTCCTGACTCTGGTCAGATTTTAACCACCTCAGCAGCAGTCAATAACTCTGGAAGTTTTTCAGAATCCCAAACTACAAAGATTAACATGCAACGCTTCTTCCTGTGAGACTGATTCTCAAGTAAAATGTCAAGTTAAGCTGTTAATTATATTTACTGTCATTATAAGGAGATGAAAAGATTGAGAGATCATTTAGCTTGATTTTGTCAATAAACAAGGTAAATATGATCTTGCTGCACAGATCTATGGATGAGTCCTCTACCAACTACTAAATTTGCCAGTCATTTTCAGTCAAGTGTGACATAGTGTGCAGTCCCCAAAGTGATTAAGTTCCCATGTTTCATGGAACTAGAGTGGACAGAGAAAAGACTCGTTGTTAGTGCCTGCACAGAGAAACAGCAGCGTAGGCTTACCTGCACGATCAGACACCAGAAAACCCCCCTGGAGACTGCTAGAATAAGTGAGCTCCACAGAAGGCCAGGCTTTGTATCTTCTGCTACCCACACAGCTACTCACGTTTTTTTTTTAAAAAAAAAACAGTGAGTGGAACTAAGTAGGCCAGGTAGAAGTTATTAAGAATATTCTCAACTAATCCGCTTCATAAGATAAGACTAAAAAGGAACAACCTCTTCTTCGCTCCCAAACCCCACACATTGCAGGTTGTTATCTCTGCCTATTCTTGTAACTTTGCAATCATATTCCTGCTTTTAAATGCCTTTCTCTTTCTTCTATGCTGCTTTGTAAAAGATCCAAACAAACACAGAGGAAGGAATTAACTGAATATAAAGAAGGTTTGTATTCACAGAATGCTGACACATGCAGAAAAAGAACAAACCAGAGAGCAAAAGCAGCTCTTTCCCCTTCTCTAATCTTCACTTAAAGTAATCTGCTACAGCTCATCTGCATTACAGGTTTCTCTGCAAGCAGAGCTACATGACCCCCGTGCAGCACCTACTTTACGCCAGAGCTAAAAATCACCAAGATGTACACCCCTACTTTCTACAGGGGCACAGTTACTCCTTGAGACAGGCAAGCCTTTAAACAAGCTTTTAAACAAGCTTTACAAATTCAAAGAGGAAAACCTCTGTAGGCAGATTTATCTTTCTTTTCTTTTTACAGCAACAGCATTCCCTTGAAGAAACAGGACAGCAGGGTCCTTCTGAGTTGCAAAGTGACCACAGTAATACTGGTGGGATGATGGTGCTTTAAACACCATTAAAGATACAGCACTTGCACACTTCTAGACAGATCTGGGAACGATGGCCAGAGCATGAGAAGAGCAGATAAAAAAGGAATAAAGCAAATCCTTTCTGCAACACTGAAACTGATGCCTCCTCTTCGTTTGTTGTTTTGGGTTTTTTTGGGGGAGGTGAGGGGGGCTGAGGGGAGGTTAGAGGGGGAAGCACAGTACCTTTATCCTTTTAAAAGTAGTTACCAACTCCTGATGTCATGGACCAAAAGCCTGCTCCCAGGGAAGGCTACTTGCTCCCTTCCAGCTGTTCTACTCAGTGGGCAATTTAGAAGACAACTGGTGAAGAGCTTCCTTCAGCCACAAGCCTTGCTCTGCAACTCTGACTGAACTGGGGTACCCTTTGCCCCCTGCTCCAATGCTAAAACACGAAAATGCCACTGCAATGCTGCTCATCAGTAGTTTACAATGTTTCGGACATCAGTCCACAGAAAAACTGCAAACTCTAAAAAAATCCCAGTTAAATAGGAAAATACTGTCAGCTTTGTTGTGGATTCTTGGTCAACTGTTTCAAGCTGTCAAAGGTGAGGGGGGTGTGTTTGCTGGGGATGTCTGATGCCTGGAAAACAATGCTATAGCACTATCTCATAGATCAAGGCTGGGGAACAACCAGCATTTTAGGCAGAACTGCACAGCTGCTGTCAATGCCAAGCCTGACCTGTTGACTGAAGGTTTCCATTTCCAAGACCATGAACCTGGTAGTCTTTACATGTGTACAAAAGATGAAATAACTTTGTGCCTAAGCATGCTACTCCCTGACAGACAGGTTAACAGATTTCAGACACCATCTTAAGAAAGTATCACATTTGGGCAGAATTTCTCCTTACGGAGTACAGCATCACTCATAACCTCAGAGGCTGTTCCTACATTTTGTTATTTCTGTATTGAAAAGCCACAAGCAAGTTAAGTTCTCCCTCCTTCTCTCTCACCTGTCATGTACACAGGCTGGTCCGTGAAGCGGGACACCCCTAATTCTGCAAAGCAGATCACTAAACACCAGCCTAACCAACCTGTACACGATTCCATTAAGCCAGTGCCTGAAGAAGTACATGCCGAACCACAGGACAACAGATGGCATACAAGCAGTTTCTAGAAAATGGTGGTTTTCAATCAGTTGCATAATTATTCACTAGTAAAAGATTGACTTTAACAAAACCAAAAGGGCCAATTCTTAGCTGCCACACTCCCCCAGAAATGTAACAGGAATAACGTCTTAAAGGGCATTAGCATCAGCAAAGTAGCAGCATGTTATACTGAATGTGTGGGGCTTTCTGATTAGGCACTGCAACTGAAGCCCTACAATGAGTAATTTCCTACTCAACAAGACTTATGCCATCAATTAAAACATACAATTAGCAATGAATCCACCTGGAGTGCTAAAAGCAGGTCTGTCTGTTCTTTCTCAAGTTTCTGAGGTCATTTTATAATTAGCATTTATCTAAGATTTTTACAAAAAATAACTAAAGCTTCCTACCCACAAACTTCCTTTGGATAGCACTTGTTTGTAACCAGTTAGACAAGGACTTCAATTAAACCTAAAAGCACGTTCTTGCACAAGTCTTGCTCAGAAGTGTGAACTACAGTCCTATGAAGCGATGAACAAAAAGAAAGCAAGGAGCCACCAAAGTCAGGACACTGAAGCAAAGGCCAGTGCCTTTGGCCTCGGAATAGATCCTATTTATTTTTTTCCCATTTAAAGAGTAGTGCCTAAAAAAGTGTATTCTGTCTTCTGTGACACCAAGGTGAAGGTGATCGTGAACACAGAGAAAGCCAGAATACTGCACAGGGAGAGACACAACTGAGGGCCAAAGCACACAGGCAGACTACAGGCCTTTCATGTGGGGTAGGTAGGAAAAAGGTTTTATTAAAGGAGGTGCTTCCAGTGGAAGGAGAGAAGTAGATGGAACGAGTGAAGACTGGAACACTCTTTACATTTAAAATTGTCTGACCTATAGGCAACAAAAATACACCGCTTTCCAGAAACGGAAAGCCTATGTTGCCAGCAGAAATTAGAAGTACTTGAATTGCTCAGCTTAAGAAAACTAAGGTTTAAAACAGACAGTTTTGATCTCTGTGGTTACATGATGGAAGTGTACTTGAAGGAGGAGAATGACCCTTTTAACTAAAAGGCTTAAGAACTGAAGGGCATAAACCAGTTGCAAGCAAGTTTACGCCAGAAATGAGGAAACACTTTTAATCAGGACAACAAGCTTCTGGAACAGCCTCTTCCTAACAGTTAGGAATTCAAGTGAACAAACAAAAAGCCACCACAACCCTTCACTAAATAAATGTAAGCTGCCCAGCCGCCATTTTAAAGACAGAGATCGACAGTTGCTTATTAGAAAAAGTAAGTAGAACTGATGGCTAGAGGTGTCTATTCCGATCTTGTGTTAGCAAGTCAATGATGTGAAGGTAAATAATCACTAAAACAGGTTACTGACTTTTAAACAGATTTCCATTTGTGCGTGTGTGTGCGCGATAACTATTGACAGGGGAATTAAACTCTGCAAAAACCAGAATTGCTGTTCACTCTGCCTTTGACTTCCACTGGTAGATAATTTTGCAGCTGTTGAAACACACAAACACTACACAGAAACACCAAAGAATACAGAAATAATGCATTTTTATGTCATAGCTGTTGTAAAACACTGTCTCATGATCAGATTTAATTTTTATTCATACCAGTGATTCTAGGTAGTAGGTAATAAAAAGCAGTTGGAGCAGTAAACAAGAAAAAAAAAATACTCAATAATCAAATGAAACAAGAGTGGCTTTATCGAGCAGTACCAGACCCTCTTAAACAGTTTCAGATTCAAGAAGCATTTTAATAAATAGGGACATTTCTTACTTGTGTATATGAATTCATTAATGTTCCTAAAACACTCTGAATAATAAGAAAATATAACACAGAAGACATCAGAGATAAAAGAGGTCCCTTAGCTCATTCTTCTTTCTTCTGCCAAGGCAGCCATAGCTACAGCTTGTACATTTTGTGGTACTTCGAGGGCTAAGAGGTAGCCTCTTCCCTAAATTACCACACAAGGATCATTTTCCTACGGATTATGGAAGTTCTCTTTTAATAAGAGGCATCAGTTTTTCCCTCCTCAGTGTGAATAAGTTACTCCACAGGTTACAACTATATAACCTTTACACAAATGAAATGTACATTTAAACTTTCAGTATTAAAAAAGAACTGGTTTTTTTTTTTAATCTTGGTTATCCTGACATTATCCAATACAACCTAGTTTCACAGTAACAAACACAAACTCCAATAAAAACTGCTTGTAACAGTGAATCTCTGAAAAGCAACGCTTCTTTCCTCACTCCCGAACCGAGAAACTCTTGGATTTTCTTTAGAAATGTTTGTCAGTGGAAAACACATTTCTGCAGGAGAGGTCACCATGAGATTCCACACTGCTACTTCCAACTCCAAATTAATACACTGACAGTTACAAAAGCAGCACCGTGAAAGACGAGGAACAAAACGAACCAGACAATTCACATTTCAGGCTAACCACTAGAACTCCCGTTCTTTTATAACTCAAGTGTGACTGCTGCTCACCTGAGACGCAACAGCCAGAACACAGACACAACAACACCCGGACAATTCCGCGGCCTTCAGACTACCCAAATGCACCGACCTGGCTCCTTCCACACCCGCACGATTAATTGTCACTGGAAATTGGCAGACTCTCGTTTCCCAAGGGTTGCGTACACTCCACACAAGGAACAGGCACGGGTCGCAAAGCGCGGCTTTGTTAGTCAACAGGCTACTGGGTCGCTAGACAGAGTTTTAAGCAGATCTCAAGTGAAAAACCACCATTTTCTCCTTATCATTTTTTAAGGTGTCTTGCGGAGCATTTCTTCATGTTCTCAGGCAGCACCTATGAGTAGCTGACAAAAGTTTCCGTTCCAACTGATACTCGTTTCTACCCAGCACACAGATTCGTGGCCTAAAAACTACCCCTCATTTTAGGAAGCGGGCAGCGTTAAGTCCTTAGGGGTCCGATTTCTCTGGCGTCGGCTCACACCCGATCCTGCGAACAGTTTTTCACATCACAGCGGAGTTTTAAAGGGCGCTAAGGCGCCCAGGGCACAGCGCAAAGAGCCATTCCTAGGGCCGGGAACGACGGGACACAGGTGAAATCGGGGGGAAGTTTCTCCTCCGCGGGAGGCGTTCAGAAGGGGCTGCTGCCCCACTGAAAGCTGCGACGCAACCTTCGGCAACCGCGGCCGGTACCGCCGCTTTCAATCGCCAACCCAGCGCTGCCCACCCCCCCACTCCGTCCCACCCCGAGCTCGGCAGGCCGACCCGCCGGCAGAACCGCTGCCCGCAGCCACCGAAACGCGGGCGCCGCCGCGGCGTTCCCGTCCCGACCGTTTAACGGCTACAGCCCCCCCAACCGCCCCAGCGGCGCGCGGTCCGAGGCAGCCCCACGAGCGCCCCGCCCTCCCCTCACCGGGCTCCCGGGGGCGGCGGCGGCGGCGGGGGGGGCCCTGCCCCGGGAGCCCCTGCCTCGGCAGCCCCTGCCCCTTCCCTACCTGCCGGCTGCCTGCCGGGGCCGCCGGGGCAGCTGAGCAGCAGCCAGAGGTGCAGCGCGACCCCGACCGCACAGGGGCACAGCAGCACCAGCCAGTTTCGCATTGGCCGCCGCCAGCTCCTTCCCGTCCGCGCCGGCCTCTCCCAGCGCCTCCGCGGAGAGGGGCCGACTCGGCCTCCCGCCGCTCCTCCCCGCTCCGCCGCCGCCGCCGCTCGGGCTCTGCTGCCCCGCGGCCGCCGGGAGCTGCAGTCCCGCCCCAGCCCCGGCGGGAAGCGGCGGCGCGGGCGGCGGCAGCGGCCGCCTACAGCCCCCACAATGCCGCGGGGCGGCCCCGCGAAGCCGAGCCGAGCGGGGCCGGGTCTAGCCGCGCACGGCGGGGGCTGCAGCGGGAGGCGAGCGGGCGTCCTCCGCCGCGGGAAGGTGCCGAGGAAGCCGGGCTTTGCCTCACATGGCGGGGGAGGGCCTGTCGCCACCGCGTAGAGAAGGTGCGTGGCCGCGGAGTGACCCGCCAAGAGGGCAGCCATCTGCGGAACACTGCCGCGCCGGCCAAAGGGGCCTGAACGGGGCTGGGTGGAGGGGAGCGGAAGGCTGTCGGCCCCTTGAGAGGGTCCTCTCTGGTCTCTCTGAACGCGGATCACAAAAAGAAATGTTGCCTTGGACTCCTGCAGGGCGAATCTACCTGAAAAAAGTGATGTGAGGAAATAAGCAGAGCCTTCTCAGAAGTTAATGTATTAAATAGAAGTTTATGTTTAATAGCCGTAAGGCTCAAACGAGTGCTTGCTGGTGCTATTCTATCAGAAACACATAATTTAGTAAAAGAGCATGATATGTATGAAGAATAATTGAAAGAAAGGATAAAGTTCTTAGGAAAAGAAGACTAAAATCTGCTTTTGAAAATCCCTGTGGCGTGAAAAGTCTTTGAAAAATGCATGAAGTCCTTTCAAACCGCTTAATTAAGATTCCTTTTTCATCAACCGGAGTAAGATATTGGAAGGAACACCGATGACTCTAACCTTTATATATTGGGTTTAAACAGCAAAAGGAAAATGTTTTGGAAATATATCGACTTTAGTTTGTTTGCATACTTACACATATTTAATATGCAGTTGAGTGTGTACTCAAATGATAGTGCTAGGAAAAGTACTTACACAAAAATGCTATTGTTATTAATCACTGTGTACATTTGACTTGCCTTTCAGCAGGTTCAGCTGCAGAAATAAAAACTAGTCCAACTGGTATTATTATTCTGTATTTGCCTATATGCCTTGTAGTTAATGTGTTAGGTTCTCTCCCCAGGCCTTACCCTAGGCCAGGTAAACTGATGGCATCTTACTCAGCATGTCTGGGAGCGATTACTTCCTTGCAGACAAAACAGAGGACCCAGTTCCTTCACATCTTGCTTTCTATACGGTGGTATACTTACCATGCTTAAGGACAAAGGAATACATAGCATACAAAACAGGAGAAATCTGCTCCTACTTTTATGTTCCGCGTTACAGAAACGGGGTATCCTGGTCAAAAGGATAATATATATGCATTTTTTTTTTGTTAGTCATGCAGGAAATCATTAACAAATACAGTTTAGTTGTAAAGGACTGGACTTTCCTACTCCCTTTTCTGTCAGATTCTCTGCAAGATTTTTAAAACCAAAGATTTAATCTAAGTCTCCCAACTTCTTCATCTGTAGAAGATGCAACTTCTCATGTTGTGCGTGACGCTGAAAGTGTGTGTCTGTGTACAAATCGTGAGACAATCAGACCTAACCATTAACCTAGTTTTCAGAAGTTCCCACTAGCAAAGCAGTTTCAGTTTGTGTTCTTGAGGGCTTTTATGAGGACTAGTATTTTGGGGGAGCAAGCTGGTATCAGAGTGTTTAAACATGGATTCAAGGCCCTGAGTTTTAGGCATGCTTTTTGAAAAGCTTTGGCCCATATAAAAATGAGATTTTTTTTTTTTCCAGAGATTTTAGACTCTTGAATATATATACTATGAAACGACAAATTGTTCTGGAATATAACTTCTAGACAATGTAAAATTATTTTCCTGAAAGATAGCAAATTTTGGTTTGGATCATGCCAATTCTAGGTGTCATTTACCAAAACCACACCATTTTCATTCTGCACTTTCTGAGCAGATTTACTCTTCTGATTTTACAGACTCTGTACCTCTGGCACATAAAGTACAGTACAGGCACAACATGTTGGGCACAAGAGCTGGAGGTAGAAGAGACAGAAATTTTAATCCCTTGTCTGCCTGCAAACTTAAGGTGTTTCTGTTAAATTTGCGTAATGTCTCTGAATAAGCATCTCCTTGATGAATACCAGAGCCATAGTTAAGTACCACAGCTAGCCAGTCACTAGCATTCGGTTTTTTAATGTTTGGTTGCCTAATTATTGCCCCAAGTGAGTGGCTGGGTTTTTTTTAGGACAGTAGCAGCAGATGAGAAGAGCAAGAAGCAGGGTAGAGCTGTGTGTGTTTTAGCAGAGTTCATCCCCAGGGAGTTGTGTGTTTTATTGATCTCTGTGTGCTCCATCTGAAAGCAGAGGAAGGACTGGTGAGAGGTTCCATTTTAGGCTTTTGGGGCTTAACTTTCTCCACACCTTGCAGTAGTACTGGTATATGACATTGCACAAAATCATTGCACCTTCAGTTATTTAAAAAAAAATATTAAAAGAGATTACAGATCAGGGTATGAAAAATTTTATTAGTTTAAAGGGTTGTAAATTTGCATCACAAGAGTGTGTCCTTTTTTTTCTTTTTCCCCCCCAGTGTTCATAACCTAAATAGATTCACCGTCTGTATTAAGGAATTATTTCCTCTTTAGAATAAATAGATTTTGTTTATTTTCTCAAACAGAAGAGATGTCTCCCTGCCTCCCCTTTCGGCTTTCTGATCCGGATGACGTGCAGATGCAGAGGAGTTCCCAGACTCCCCCGCTTGGGCTATTAATGCCGTCAGCGTCGCTGGGGTCTCCTGAGGACAGGCAAAGGAATCCTGTGAAAACCCATCTCTGGAAAACAGGGTGTCTTGCTGACGGGCCTGCCAGCTCATATCATTAGCAGCAGCAAAGAGAAGTCAATGGTACGTGACCAGTCAGCTCTAAGGGCCGTGATGGACAGGCATGAAGAGAGACACTATTAGAACGCTTTGGGCAGCACGCAGTTGGTGTGGCACAAGGCCCGTGCTCATTTGTACACTGAATGGAAGCAAGAATCTAACAAGATTTTGCCCATGGCTATCTTTCTTAATGGTCTCTTAAGGGAGACTTAACTAGTCTCCCTTAAAAAAAAAAATCCTGGGTATGGCATGACTACCAATTCTATTCTACTCTTCTCCTTTATTAAGAGATTCAAAGAACTGATAAGGTTAAGGAGGCAGTATTTCCTTTAGAGGAACCACATGGATTTTACTCTTTCCATCATAGTGGTTAAATGCTTCAGGGCATGGTTGCAATAGAACTTAAAAACAGCCTGGAGCCAGGACCTGTAAGAAGATCTGAACCTAGAGCACTATGAGGTGTCAGAAGTTGCACTGATTTTTTTTTTTTTTTTGGTTAAGGCTGCCCAGTGCTTTCCAGTTGAAGAATGGACTCTCATGAAGTTATCCCACACTTTAGCTCTTTGAGCTGAGGGTTGCTGTGAACTGTTTCACACTGCAAAGTTTGGCAAGTTTGAGCTAAAATAATTTACTAATTTCTGAAAAGTTAGGGAAGTTAACTAAGAACATGAAGAAAAAAAAGGTACTTGTTTTTTCTAAAATAATTTGTCTATTAATTTTCCTGACCTTTTTTTTTAAAGGAAGTTTTTGCATCCTCATGTCCTTTTGGAGCAGTGACTTTAAGTTTTGCTGAATTAGGTCAGCAAAACAGTGTTGTAACTTGCTCTTCTTCCCTCATGTTTTCTGTGCAGAAGTTTCAACAGTTTTGGCACATGGCTCTGATTTGTGGCAGAAGCCACAGTTTCGACTGACTTCTCTGAGGTCTGAGAGTATTCTGTAAGGGCTTCCTTTCACTGGCGTTGCAAGAACCTGCCAACCAAAACAGCTCTGACATTGTATTCAGACAAAGATAACCCAACTTTCCTCAACTCACTTTCCTTTACAGAAAGGTGGAGATTTGAGTTTCATGTTCTCTCACGAAGTGGCCACTTGTGCATCCTGGTGGATGACCAAGTCACCGTCCCTTATTCTAGAGAGGGGTAAAGTATAATATCCTTGTCATCTCCTGGAAAGGAGGCGTTGTTCAGTTGGATATTTTTTTTTTCAATCATCAGACCCAGCTTAACCTGCAGAACAGTTGATAGCTACCATACAAAATTGGCTTGCAGGACACAACAGTTATCGAAACATACCAACACAGCAATAATAAATGTCACAGTCTTAGTTGACTCCTTGTCATGTTCACCTCAATCAGAGATAGAAACGGACTCAAAACCACCCGCATGGTAGCAACTAAATCTTGACAGGCACATCTGAGAAAGCAAACAGGGGAATGTCTTGCAGAGATGTGGAACAACACCAAATATCCAATAATCAGGCAACAGCCAGCTGGTGGGGTTAGCTACTTCATGTGCAGCTAGTTAAAAAACAAGTGGTACAAAGACTTCAGGATGCAGGAACAGAAGAGAATAAGGTTTATAGGAAGTCCTGCTGGGACCTACAACAGCAAATACACTTTTTAATCACATGCCTGGTAAAGAGTTAGGATGTTGAGGGGATTACAAAGCAGATTGTTCACATATTATTTATCATGTCATTATTACCTACCACTGGATAGATAATATTCAGGCTACATTTAATTAAAAAAAAAATTACATGACTTGGTGCTATTTTCCCCTCATGGTGCTTACCCTGCTTTAGGATGGACATGCTCTGCTGGAGAATGCACCAGATCGCTGCTTCATTTATAGAATCATAGAATCGTTAGGGTTGGAGGGGACCTTTAAAGGCCATCTAGTCCAAACCCCTGCAACGAGCAGGGGCATCTCCAACCAGATCAGGTTGCTCAGAGCCTCATCCAGCCTGGCCTTGAATGTTTCCAGGGATGGGGCGTCCACCACCTCTCTGGGCAACCTGTTCCAGTGTTCTACCACCCTCAGTGTAAAAAAAAATATTTTTTTTTCCTAATATCTAATCTGAATCTACCTCCCTCTATTTTAAAACCATTACCCCTTGTCTTATTACAACGGGCCCTACTGAAGATATATTGCAGAAGATGTGAGGTGAATGAGGTAGGACCACAGAATAGTGTTACAAGGCTAAGAGTCACTGCCATTTGGGAGAACTGGGTTCTGTCGTTGCCTCTGTGCGACACCAGGAAAAATAATGAAACTAAACATTTCATGTTGCTTTTTTTCCCTTAGTGTTTGACTTGCAAAAGTCACGCCAGTTTGTAGAGTTGAGGATTCGTAGCTGAAGGTTGAGCAAATGGGAACATGCTGAAAGAACTACTCTGGAGAGGCAGGTACTGACAATCTCACCCATTCTGTTCAGGCTCTGCCTCAGCTTTTTCCACTGTAAGAACAGAACACGTCCACGCTCACATTCTTCCAGGATACTGTGGCTATACTTTGTGAAGCAATCAGTGATGAGCACCACAGAGAAGCTCATCAGGGAATAGTTCTACATTGAAAGCAGAAGTTGTGAGTAAATCAGGCCCGGGGCTACACAATGAATAAAGACACCAAAATAGTATCGAGTAACTGCTTATTAACAGAGCATTGCCTATACTGTGCCTTGTGGGAATTCCTTCAATGGCAATCTGGAATAGTAGTGCATACAAATAAGAGAGGCAAATGGAAGATGCACAAGCAAATTTAACTCTGACATTTCTTAAATGAGTGCTTAACTTAGCTTCTGTAATGATCTTTTAATGTATTTTTTGCATTTATTCAGATTCTCTTTATATATCCTCAAATGTGTTCACATCCTTGTTGCAAGTATTTGTTTAGCTGGTATGGGCAGAACTGTAAAGAAAGATAATCACTTTTACGGCCTTCTAATTTCTCCTGAACAGATATTTCATAGTTGCTCTCTACAGTTATTTTCCAGAGTTTGAATCAAATTCTCAGAACAAAACACGCATGTGCTGTCTGAGAAAGAAGAAAAGACTCCAGAGAGGCTATTATCTATCACATTCTTTATATTCTCAAAGATTCTGTTGAGGTATTTTTTTCATGAGAATCATAACATCTGCAGTTTTTTCACTTGATCTTTTAAGGATATGACTGAAATACTCATATCAGCACTGCAGATATAGATATTGGAAATCTGTGTGTTGTGTTCCGAAGAGTTGGAAAAAAGCTGGTGTGCTCTCCAGGGGGAAACCTCTCAGACAAGAATCAGTATAAGAACCATGGTAGTGAACAGTCTTTGCAAGAAGAAAATCAAGGATAATTTTACAGCCAAAAGTCATGTGAGCCACACTTGCCAGAGAGAAGCTGTTAACACTGTAAAGATCTTTAAAGTCACTGCTACTTGAAAGGTTTCTAAAAAGTCACAGTCGTCCTTTTCTATAAAGTTTGGCTCGTTCCTTCCTTTCACTGTTAAAAATTGCACATCTCTTTAGAGCATGCTATAGAAAGAATGAAGGGCTCAAGTATACAGCCTGAAATTCAAAGGCCCAACAGGATATGGTACAGTGAGAGGCTGTGCAACAAAGAGATTTTGTGGAATGGGTGGTCTTTTGAAACACGTCCTTCTGCCATGCCTAGTGCATTTTCCATGAAATGCTATTCTAAGTGTAAGCAGTGGCCTAAGCTCTGCTCTGGCTGTATACCTGTGCTGTGGCATAAGAAGATGTATTTGGCCTAGACTCCAATAATTGGAAAAAAATCGCGCCCTGAAATAAAAAAAACCCAGCAGCTAGGAGCAAAGTTTGAGTGCGAAGGAATAGCGCAGCTGTCAGTCACAGGAAGAATGTTGCACGGTTCTACAAAAAGGCAAACAGCAGAAATTATTAGCAGCTCATTGTGGTGGGGGCCCATTCGGCCCTAGAGCCAGGCCTTACTACCATTCACGATCACATCACCTGCTCAGGGGAGCAGAAGGCAACAGTGTAAGTGACGGCACAACTGGTGGCACGGTGGCAGTGAGGAACAGGCATCCCAGTCACGTGTGAAACTGGAAAATGAAATTCAAGAAGGGAGTACACAGCAACTCCAACTGATAACTCAAAGGTTTCCACAACTTTAGAAGTGTTTTTAGCTAGACGCCTGACCTATTTAACCAAATCATGTATTTGACTTTCGTCTTTTCCTAAACCGAGAAGTCTGGAACTGAAGCGTGAGGTCAAACCACACCCCAGCGGTACCACAGTGACAGGCGGTACCTTCCCACAATGCAGCCCATGAAAACAGAAGTGCTGGCACTGTTTCTGACAGCATGCGTATTCATTTGAAATCCCCCTTTGAGGTCATTTCTAGTTGCCATTGATATTTTTTTCTGTTTCAGTTGGCTGTTTGTCACTTTCTCAGTAGGTGGCAGTAATAGACGATCCTGTGCGATTTCTACTTGTAATAGGAATTTGGGAAAGAAAAGATTCTATTTTAGGGTAAAGCTGCTCATTTTGTTTGTTCACACATGAGTGGTGTAAATGTAGTTGACAAACTCAGTTGTACATCTTCCTCTAACAGACAGAAAAGTTGTTCCCATACCCATTCTGGTATTTGTCTGTACTTAATTTATCAGTGCTGTAAAGCTGAATTCAATTAGATGCAAATGTACAATATTTATTCCAAATATCACTCTCCCTAAAGATCAAATATGCAGGTGCCTGTAACATTTTATATAGCACTTATCCTGGTAATTTTCCCCACTATTTTTCACACATTACAGTACTATTTAAGTCAGTTTAGTGATCGTAAATATTATGTTTTCAGTACAAGAAACCTCTATTTCTCAGGAACTGCTCCTTCACCAAGTTTTCTTCAGTCTCCTTGAAGAAATCCAGATTCTGATGCAGACCCAAAGGAGAGCCATAACTATGGCATTTTCTAGGAGAATTATGTATACCAATTTTTACCCCTATACAATGCAGAGACGGGGAAAAAATATATAATCAGGTTCTCCCAAAGTACATCTTTTGTTACTCCTTTGACATCAAAAATCCAGCTGGATAAATGACTGCTATATTCAACTTCCAGGCTTTAATATGCATCTTTACAGACCATTGTTCTTCAGGTGTTCTTTCCTTCTGTGGGGCTGATCCTATTGTAAGTCACTTAAAAAATGCTTTGTTATGATGTCCTTTTGAATCAGTTGGCAACACTTCCTGTGTTTACCTTTGTGTCATTGACAGCAAAGTTTGTATTTATTTTAATCTATGGCATGACCTAGAATAGCTTAATTTAAATTTCCCTCCATTTTTCCCCCTCCTTTGACCATAATTTTGTAGAGATTAGCTTAAAAATCTTGCCTATCAACACCAGCCAAGCACCCTTCTACTGATTTAATACTTGGTGTAGGAAGCAAAGAAGGGGAATTTGGTGCATAACAGAGAGGAAGGAAATAGTTTTTAGTATTGAAATGATAACATTTTAAATTCAAGGTAAACCAAGGATATTAATCTGAGGAATGCAAAACAGCCAGCCCCACAAGTGTTACTGATACATCGTAATTTACCATTAATCCGTCATCGGGAAGTCTCATTTCATCAGAGCAGCAAGCACTGGGATATGAAGAAAGGATTGCCTGATGTCAAAAACTCCTTGAATCCAACTTCTGTTCCAAATTTCTCATTCCATGAGATGACAGCCCCAACTCACACTGTTAACAGGGAGCATGCATTATTTTCTGGGCCTGAAATACACAGTGACAAGCCTAATGGCACATAACATAAAACTGAGAGAAGAGTACAATGCTAGGATAGTAACAGGCCTGGTCTTGTTCTCATTGAAGTTACTGGGAATCAAATCAGACTGTCTGATGAAATAAAAACTCATTGCTTCAGCCTACAGGAAACCTTACTGTTAGACAAAGCCACATTTTGGAGGGCTTTTAAAAAAAAAAAAAAAAAAATCATGTTTTACTTCATTATATAATAGATATTTATTTTTAGAAAAATGTCCAAGAACTTTCAGATATTTTTGTGTAGAGTTTAAGGACAGATGTTTGAGCATAAAACTCAATTATCAATAGCAGATTATCTATCTAAACCACTTCACAGGTCAAAGTAGAAAAAAAATATAATAATGACTGACATTTTATGGTTTGGAGGAATGGGAGGAAAAGGTGTTCTTTTAAATGTTGATTTGTGGATCAAGCTGGTATTAAAAAAAACAGATGATGCCACTCTCTTCAGAGAGTCAGTATTTTGATGGTGTTCTTGAATAAAGTCATATAGTCTTATATGATCCAAAGCGGTTACAATTATTCTGAACTGCTGATCTTCCAGGTGTGCCCCCCTCACCCCCCCTCAATTTAGTAATTTGCCAGTAGTATATACTCATTCAAGGAACTGGCTCAACAATATTAGATAAAGCTGTCCTATTTTCCACTAAGGAGTTATGCTTATACAGTTTAACCTCTTCAGAAACACTATAGACATCTGCTAAAATAAATCTGCAGTTTACAGTACTCCATGTATTTTCTTTTTTTAAAAAATTTGAAGCATGAAGCCATCTTAATAGATACAATTTTTTTTTTACCTGATGAAAGTTATGAACTGATGAAAGAAACTATAAACATGGAAACCAGCTATTTAAAGTATAAGAAGTCCAACACGTTCACAACCACTTGAAAAATTTTGGAGAAAAACCTTAAGTCACAAAGACATTCACCTCTTCTGAATAATGATATTGGATTTTTGTAAATGCAGCTCTTGTAACTAGCAATGCTTAAAACTACTGTGAAATGTTTCACTCTCAGGACCTCAGATGCTAATTGGAAACAGAAAGCAAGCTGTTTGCAATCCTGTAATAAGCTGTGGCAATTTTGTTATTTTAGATAGGAATGTTAATGATGAGCCACAAATGCAAGTTGTTACAAAGCCGTGGAGAATAAAGCTGTATGCCCTATATTCCCCTCCCTTGCTGTTCCAGTTAAAACCATACATGCAGAAGGACAAATGAAAATGTTGCCATGGTGATCAGAGCAGTTACCAAGTCACGTACAGTGTAGGAAGGATTCCCTAAAGAACCTTATTAAGCATTTTGCTGCTCTTTTTCAACAAATATTTTCAGAAAGCCATTTTTATTTCACTGTCAGTAAAACAGCTACTCGGTTAGCTAAAGCCTATTTCCCTGCCCCCCCCAAAATAAAGCTGAACACACCATGCATTAAGAAATATTCTTGTTAAAAGTTAGGAATGGGCATCTTAAGCTGAAAACTTTTAAATAGGAACCAACGTCAAGACAAGACCGGTTCAAGACATTTGTTTTTCAGAATAGGTACTGTGAAGCAGCTCTGTGCCTACTAGACTACTGATGTCTTCAGCTGCCAAATTAAAAACCAAACCTTTAAATCAACAACATCACAAAAACCTACTGGTTAGAAGGGATATATATATTTTTACAATAATATTAAAAGAAGTAAATTAACATGGAGGTTGTGTTAGACATGGTGAATGAGCTGGCTGGCAGCAGAACCACAGTCCAAAGCCACCCATCTCGTGTGATTGGACTGGTAGCTGAATGCAGTTGGGTGCAGCAGATTATCCAAGGTGACTGGCAAAGAAAACAAAACCTGTACAATGCAGACATCTTGTATTTCCACTGCACAAACCAGTATGACAAACATTGATGGAAAATGCTAAAAATAAGCTGGAGCAGGTACATGCACTTTGGGCTAAATACAAATGGCTTCATTCACCAAACCGCCCCTTTTAGCATCTAAATTCAGCCCTTAACTATATCCCAAGGCCTTCAGTTCCTCGGCTAGTCTTTGCCTTACAGGTATTGAAGATGCTGATGGCACGCAAGTTTGTGCGGAGGAAGCATGCTCCATTATGGGCTGCAGTTCAGAGCCTCGTCTCAGTCGGACTTGTGCCACTCTCCAACAAAACTGTCTCCGCTGTACATGTGGGGCTGACTTCATCGGCATTTTGAAGGAGTGACATTTCCAGTATATTGACACACTGTACATATAAAGTACTGCAGCGAGGGAACTCTCCTAATAGATCAGACCAGAGGGGAGATTTCATTTTTTTTTTTTAAGGAGAAGAATTTAAAAAAATTTTTAAAAGCCTCTGTTTTAACAGTTGTTTCCATCAGATGCCTTAATTGAACTTGATTTTATTGACTGAAGACGACAGATCAGTCATATTCCATACCTCATTTTTTAACTCCCACTACACTTTAAACAAACAAAGTTAAAAGAAAAAACTTCCCAGAACCTCCACAAATTACTTGCTGATAACTTATCTTATGGCTGATCTGTGGCTACAAAGAATACAAACTTAGTGGCTGTCAATGGCACAGTGGTCTGGAACAACTTTCATTTACCATTTCTCTCCATCTCCATAAAGTCTTGCTCTCGTGGGCAAAAGCATGCAGAGAGCTGCTTAGAAAATGTCATCCCCCTCCCTGTACTGATCAGGGCAGATTTACACCCTCCACTAAGACACTCAGGAACAGCTGATATATTACAGTTCAGTTTAATTTCTAAAATAATTTAAATCATTATCATTCAAAATAAGATACAAGCAGCCACGTTTTTTTACAGTTTTATTGATGCAGTCCTGGTGTGTAATTATGCATCTTCATTTTGCTTGTAGTTACAATGTTGCTTTACTAACATTGCTTTTATAGTCAAGTTTATTACAGTCTTCACAAAACATATTTATAAACACCACTTACTGTACAAGACTGATCGTTCCAAACATCGTAAATCACTGGCATTTTTTCCTAAATAGTGCTACTGGAGGAAAGGTCACACTACTCTTTTTAGATAAAAATCTGTAAAGGCAAATAAATTAAATTCACCTTCCAAAGAAAAGAAGAATGTTAAAAATAGCTTCAGAATCGGTACGACTCATTTAGGTCTCAGAAAAATGACTGGCAAACATATCTACAATTTGATACTGTACTCAATACTTCCATTATGACCCAAATAATCTTTATGAAGAACTGAAATTAGATTTGTACATTGGTCTAAAAGATAAGGATTTCCTTGAAATTTTTAGGATTTTTTTTTGTAATTTTTTTTTATTTTTACCAGAAAATGTACTACCTTCTAAAAATATTGTAGTTATAGGCTAGGTATTGATATCTGAAGAAAAAAAATGATAAAACTAAAAGCATGCAACACTGATACCAAATTTTAGCAGAAGACATTTTTAATTGAAAACTGACTCAAAGGATAGTACAAAAGAGTTTCTTCTCCCTAAAGGGATTTTCAGATGCAGGCACTGGAATAATAAGTGGATCTTCTCCAATATGAGCATCACAATATGCCAATAAATCTGCTGCAGCCTTGGATACCTAATAGAAGAGAAGAGAGAACTACTGTAACATTTAATTCTGAACCAATCTGCATTGCATAAATACTCTTCATATAACATATGATAATGGAGGCTATCATAAAACAGGGGTAGATTGGTTTATCCTTTAAATTACTAGAGACCACAATTCTAAATTTGCTCTTGCTAATCTATCTAACATAGCGACACGAGATGCTATCAATTTATATGATTCATGTTCAGCTGTTCCTCTCCATCAGAAGGAAGGTCAGGAGCATAAAGTCATTAAAACATGTATATGCTAACGGCCCATAAGCAATAGGGATTCTCCTTGAAGCGTGTGTTTCCGTAGAGGCTGCCTGCTTCAGCTCTTATTCCTAGTCATTGGTTGGAAGGTCTTCCACAAACTCTCTCTTTACCCTTTACTCCTCTGGATGCAAAACAAATAAACAAAAAGTTCTTCAGGCACACGACCATAAGATTAAAAAGAAATAATAAATCAGGAGCAAAACTTGATCACCATGTGTCATAGCTCTCATTTAAGCTAAATATTGCTCTTTTCAACGAAGTCGGACTAATACCTTCTGCTTAGTTAATTATTATAAGTAGTATTTTATTCACAGTATTGATTCAATCTTCAGCAGTACCTTAATATTTTTTATCTTAATATTTTTATACTTCTAAAATTAACATTTCTATGCTGTACCTTCAAATTCAGAATACTGGTTTATGCTTACTGAAAAGTCCTCCAGAAATGTAACAGTGTGTTGGCATCCAAGATATTTTGCATGAAATGAAAAATGAAATATTAAACCATTTCAGCTGTAGCTGAAACCTTGTAACTTTTGCAGCTTTGTGCCATAAGAATATTGTTGACATTAGGCCACTGTGACTCATTAATTTTTTCAAGAATTGAGAATGTATATATGAAATTTTTGTTCTGCTCAGCAAAATATTTACAACTATCTGTCTTTGCTTTGTTTAATTACTGTGTTTTCAGTATTATGAAAAAATGAGATAGGAAGTCTTTAAAAAAGACTTTTCTCTGAGCACCATGACAGCTTCTCCTGAGTCAAACACTGAGGTCAGCATGTTTGCACAACTATAGTGAAGAGGAAAAACAAATGGGATTTCTGGTATTTTTCTAGCAGGCGTGTCATCACTGTTAGCTTCAGCTTCCCCACACCCTGCTTGCTTTGGCATGAGTCCAGCCTGCAGTAGGCTTCCGATTAGACCTGTGAAGTTAATGGGTGTTGGGTCGGGATTTGCATGAAATTTAAATTAACTTCTGGAAGAAAATAACTGACTTTTAAATTTTTAAATATCCACTAGAACATGCTTTTGTAGAATGCTTAAACCCATACAGTACCTATGGCTGGCATCCCAGTATAGACTCTCCTCCATCCCAGTATAGACTCCCCTTGCTTCCTTGCAGAGGAAACAAGGGTGTTCAGGTTACTTAAAATTACTTTGCCTTCGAATTGGCCTGTAAGACCAAAGGGCGGGCAGAGATATCACACGTGAACAACAAACTGCTGGGCCGATGCAAAGCAGAAGATTGAGCACTAAACTGAGCAAGTGAGCAGAGATATTCTGAAGGACTGGTGCTTCTCAAAAGAGAAGCAGGTCAAACAAAAATGTGTGGAAAATGACAAACTTCAAGTACTTCAAGAAAAGATCGTAATTATTTTCATACATACTTTGATTAGCTACTTGCTAAGCAATGACAAAAGAATGAGGCTTAGGGTGTGGGGGCACCATCTCAAGTAGAGAGGTAGAACTGTAATGGCCAAACAGGAAACTTAGGAATCCTAACATATTACCAATTTTCATTTAAATTTACTTGTGAATTTTTAAAAAGCAGCTTCTCCAAAGAGAGGCACAATGTAGACTGACTATGAAATTCCCATGAAGCCCAAAAAAGATCAAAAGACAGGAATCATACTTTTATTTGCTAATGACCTATGCTGTAACTCAGCAAAGTATAAACTAGCATAGAATGCATCCACTGAAGAGGAGGCTGGCGTGCTTCCAGTAGTGTTAGGAGTAATGTACCACCACAGCATTTTGGAGAAGTATTTTCAAGTAATGACAATCACCAGTACATTCATATTTATTTAACATACACCTTTTCACTTTTCTATTGTCCTTTAAGCTCATCTGCATGTCTCATATTAAGGCAGTTCTATGCTCTAATTAATTTATTAGCCGGTCCTGAACTCTTGCATTCAAACAGAGCAAGTCAAACTCAGAGCCACAGGTGCCCACAAAAAGCTCAATGACATTTTCAGTGCTATGTCATAATAAATGTTACTACCTGAAGACCTAATGGAGACCTAGTCTAATTCTCTGTGTCTCGGAGACAGGATTTATTGAAGAAGCCCAGCATTGTTAATCTTCAATTATTAAGCTAATGAATAATTTATTTTATTCATTAAACCAACAATCTTTTTAAGTAGAATGGCCCTACAGACGCAAAGAATCAATGCTGGACTTCAACAGACTAACCTTCCCGTAACTATCTTGTTTGTTCCACGTAGGGCTAAGCAACACCAGCCCAAATATATTGCTTTTTGTTCAATGAAAAAGAAGTACAATTTCAATCACCACTCAGGGATGAACTCAGTAATATAATTTTCTAACTGTTACTCTATATATTACTGTGCTTTAGCATCATATAACAATAAAAGTGATTTTCACTAGCAAAAGCATGACATTACTTTTTGTACCTAACTTGTCCTCGAATGTGCTGGTAGGAATGCCAAACATCACGAAGCAGAGCACGCACTTTCTTCAATGTCACAGTGTTTAAATCACAAATGAGTTTGCTTTTAGACAAATCATAGTACATAATACAATTTAGTAGGAAACAAATCTGCAACAAGGAACTGAGGAACACAAGAAATGTGTTTGCATTTCAGCACGTTGTCACAAATGAAACCTGTACTAGGCTATATATTTTCCTTTAAAAAAAAAAAAAAAAGGTCTGGGGAGGAGAAATCCTCCCATTGGGATTACAGTAATTATAAAACTGAATTATGGCCATTTCTTCACTAACAGTGGAGTAGCTCAGGCTTCCACAGTAGAATAATGACCACTCACTAAGGAGAGGTAAGTTAGCTGATCACATTCCAGGAGCAACGAAAACATTGGTTCCTGTGTTGGCAAAGTCAGAACTGTGGCCAAAAAAAAGAACAAAATACAATGTTGCCTCCAGCAAGTTCCCTGCTCAGTGTTATTATGCCAAACAACAGCAGCGGAAGACCTCTGCATTGAGCATCATATTAAGGCTACAGCACAGACGGCTGCTTTAGCATATGTCAGCATCAGAGGCTGCCGACTGCCCCATACTGTGGTTTGTTACTACACAAAATAACGTGCTCATCTTCCCATTTGTGTCACGGAGGAAGTTAAATGAAGGCCACTCTATCCTAGCTTTCACTCACTTTTAGGTTTATTTGTAGCTGAATGCTCCAGGACAGTTTCAGAATAGCTTTTTTCAATAATTAAAATAAATGCATGTAATTTGAATATTCAAATGAAGCTAACACACATTTATCATTTCAGCTCTCCTACCCAATACAACTTAGTCTGCAGATTCAAAGTAATTTATACACATTGCAGAAATGGCTAAAGAAAAAGATCAGACTCCCGTTTGATTGATGAATTCTACCAGAACGTTAACACTTCAGTGGTTTTTTTAATCTTTTAAAATGCATAGATGGAAGGGATGGAGTATGTATGTATCACGCTGATCTCACGTTTTATACAATTATTTTTATTCTATGTAATGAAAAATACATCTGGTTGTTAAATTACCAAAAAAAAAAAAAACCAAAACCGACAAAACACTCAACCTTGATGCTTTAAAGGATTAATCTCAAGACGACTGTGGAATTTTACCATTGTGTTTCAGAATAACAGAGATGATAAAACCAGCCAAAGTTAGAACATAATCCTGTTAGCTGCACTAATAATTATAAGCTTCAATGACAGGGCAAAATGCTGCAATTACTATGTCATCTGTCTTGTCATGAATTGTGACTAATTACCATCCTTGCCATGACACCCACTCTGCTTATCCTTTACGTCTAAAACAAAGAGATTCACACACATTTATTGGCAATCCCACCGCTTATCTCCCAACACTATTCAGAACCAGTCTGGAATATTTTCTACGTTCTTAAGAAAAAAGAAAATAGAATAATAATGGATACACCATGATTCGTAAATGTCAGAGCACTCCTCCTCGCTTTTCTGCTTGCAAAGAGAAGATTAAATAGTGTTTTATTCTGGGGACAACCGTGATAAAGCACCAATATTATCTTTGCTTTCTCAACTTTACTCCTATCATCTTCGGAAGACACATTATTCTACTAGTCATGAAGCCACTGTTCATCTCATTTAATTTGATGTTTCCTAGCTTGAAATCTGCACCTCCTGCTTTCTACTGACTTCTTCATTATAATTCTAGCTGTTCTTCCTTCTGTGGGGAAGTAAGACAGGTTCAATTTATGATCCTTTTGGGATTCTTACAGTTTACAGAAAACCACCAGTGTAATACTCCTTCCAACTGATCAATAACATCATCCTCCCCTTTTATGTTGCCCTGTTTCTTTCACACCTCAACATCAAGTTGTCTTTGTGGAACCTCAAAACACTGCCCTGCTTGCTGCTCTGACTCGTTATATGACTTTATTTTTAAATCAGTTGAAAAACAAAGAACACAGCAGGGAATGGGCAACTATCAACATATTTCTAACTACAAGATTTTAATTGAGCAGACCTAACTCTTGCTGGTTACAGCAGCTACTATGCATGGAAAACAAAATGCCTTTGTAGTAGAATAATGAGCTAGAACTTCTGATTTCCCTAGTCAATAATGCAGGCACTTTGAAAATGTCCTTTTTAATGTTAACAATGTGGTCTTGTCTATTATGGGAACAACCACTTGGTTATAGCTACTCGCAAAACAGTGTTTAACTAAGTTATTTGCAAAGCACTGATCTTTTGTTAAATGTCTAACTAGTTTAAGCAGATGTAAAACACCAGAAAAAAAGGGAAAGTTATTTTCTCCACCTTTACAGTTCAGATCTAGGAATTGAAAATCTCCTGTAGAAACCACTGGAAAGTCTCTCAGTAAAATTTGGCTACACTGAAACACACGCTTAACTGTTTGCAAGATTAGAAAGAAAAGCAGATCTCGAGGGAATAAAAAGCCAACTAACCCCTTCTCACAATCCTTCATATACTTGTTCAAAGAAATTCTACAATTAAGACATCAACCTTTTGCAAATCATATTTGGTTTATGTTGGTATAGAACTCACAGAATACTGAAACACATTAGATTTTCTTTGGTGTCTTTTTGGTCCCAAGCTGTTTTGAAAAGTCAAATAATTGCACTTTCAAGCTATCTGGTTTTTAGGTCTGCCACAGTTGCTAATAACTGTGTTCTTTTTTAATTAAACCAACTGTAAAAATAATCTATGTCTTCCTTACATATGTAATTAAGAACTTTATATTTCTAGTTAATGAAGCTATCTGCATAACTGAGCTAATGATGTGGTGTCTGATAGTTACCACTGATTCTATAACAGCAAATTTAAGAAAATCTACTAAGTATCAACAATTTCAAATTCCAATAAACTGAGCCATATTTTTCCAACACTTTCCTCTGCCATTCATGCACACCCACTCCTGCTTGTCAGTTCTGTTGTTCATGGGACGCTTAGGGACACGGTTTAGTAGTGGACTTGGCAGTGTTAGCTTAATGGTTGGACTCAATGATCTTAAAGGTCTTTTCTGACCTAAATGATTCTATGATTCTATGCAGCTGCAATACAACCTGAATCAGGGGACTAACCCCATCCAACACTGAAAAGGCAGACCTTCCCTTACTGAAGGAAACAGAAATACCTGTCCCTGTGAACAGGCATCTATTACATGACAAATTTGTCAAGAGACTACACAAGATAGAAACTACAGTTCTGTAAATTCAATGGTCTTACAAGACATTGCTAAAAACTGCAACAAAGTGGAACAACTGAAATTTATATTTTCACATAAGCAAGACTGACTACTCATGTGAATGGCACTAGTATTTCTGAATTATAAATACTATATTTCTAATTAGTAGGTTTATTATCTGATACTATTTTAAAATCATAATTATATAACTATTTCTCCCATGCTGACTACATGCAGGATTTCAGCACACAGGATGGATGGACAAACAGACTGAGTTAAGACTACACGAAGATTTGATGTACAACATTTGTAAACCGTCTTACTGAGTTTGCAATCTCAGTAACAGTTAGTTTGTAACAATTCAGTTACATTTGTTTGCAGATAAATTGATTATGTAAATGCATCCATTTTCAGGTGCTTGATTTATTCACAAAATTTTAGCCTAGTGGAAGGCAGAATGACAGGGAAGAATAATTCCACAATCTTTTCTGGTTGAAAATGTTGAGAATCTCTGTTTAAAAGGGCCTTTAGTTAAAACATTTAATCCACATACATTTAGAGGCATGATAAAACCAAATCTTCATATACAACAGGCTATTAAGTGGTTTGTTACTACACAAACCACTTGAAGAATCATAACTGAACATTGCAATCATACAGATTTTTTTGTGCAATAACGTCTGTGCTAGAATAAAACAAATCAAAGCAATTCAGCTCAGCTCATCACTATTCAAAAGTATCGCAATATCTTTAAGCCTTATTCCAGTTCTTAAAGGACAGCTTACCCTACCACCGAGAAACCTGAGCTGCACTTACATTCAGCTACGGGTGACAAAGTAGAGCATCTGGGCATTTGCCAGCTGATTTTAAGTATTTCACAAAATACCACTTTTGACAGATGTAGAAGGCACTCATACAGAGGCAGACTAGAAGCCAGTCTTTGAAAATCACTTCACTAGAGCCAAGCAGTTAGTATGTCACTAATTCACAGTACTGAATACCATTTTATAGCTCAACATAGAATTTTGAATTCAGCTGATTGAGTCTTTCTGCAATATTAAAGGGAGGCTGTACCACAAACTAGTGAGTGAATTCAAAGTATCAACAATAAGTCTAAGTTTACCTTCATCCTATCCATGTATGCTTCCATTTTCAATTGCTCCACAGCTCTCCTGGCTTGAGATATACTGGTTGTACTGTTTGACACTAGTTCCTTCATTTTGTTTTTCCTAGAAGAGACAAAGTTGAGGCAATTTATAGGCAGAAAATACAGCAATTAGTGAGAAGACAGTTATCTGAAATCTAACCATCCCTTGCCCACTACATTGACACTGCCAGGCTGTCGGTCACAAATACAAACCGGACACCATTGATTTCTCTTCTCTTGTTCAATAGCACCTTATTGCATTGCATATTTGCATCCTCCACTGCCAGTATTCAGTCTGAATTCTGCAAACAACATACAAATGCAGAGTAGATGGTCATTATTTCAGTGTAGAAATGGTTGCCCTTGTTCAGACTGCCAACGCAGAACAGCTGTTCACAAACGGACCTTGCAGCCATTACACAGTTTGTCTCCACACCCCAGTTGCACCTAGTGAAGTTCAGAAATGTGTGCAGTGGAAATGAATGCCACATTGCTTTCATCAAGCATCAGAGAGATTTCAAAATAGAGAACAAGTCAAAGTTCTGACTACAGATTTAAGGAGTTTAGAAATTAAGTAAAAGATTGAGAAGAAATAATGCAGTGGTTTCCAACATTTTGCTTACCCATGTCAGTGTTTAGTTTTCTTGCATTGCTACACCCTGAGGGCTTGCGGGTAAGTCAACTTGTTATCATGCAGTCCTCAGCATTGTTACCAGATTAGTCAAGACTACTACATTGGAACCCTGAACAAACTTATAACATACATGCCCTAGGTAGTCTGCATGCCAGGAGACCTCATGCTGACACCGTTATGCAGCACTGGTCCAGCACAAGTTAACAGTTACTATTTTGAAGTCGCTGGAAGTTGGGCTAAGCCAACTTAGATCCAGACAACCTAGACTAGTTACATTACTTGTATGCAGTACTTGTAGAGCAGTAAAAGTGCTCGTTTACCTGTCTGGTGTGTAAGGGGCCCTTTGTCTTGAAGCCTCCTTGGGAACTGCACTCAGAGGCACTGACGTGATCTGAAGCAGTGGAAGAGTGTTTGGAAAGGGTGTCACAACCACCAAGATTGACACAAATAAGATAAGGTAAGATACAGCCAACCTAGACTAGTTATATTACCTAGTAAGACTAGGTGCTGAGGTTTCAGTCAGCCAAAACATTCACCTATGATCCTGCATATATGGTGTTGCACAAGTGCCACCTGAAGCAAGATTAGTCTAGTGCCGAGAGTTAGAAACCAATGCAAAGTTACGCAATCCAAAGGACACGGGGTGTGAGAAGCAGATGGGAGGCATGAGAAAACACACAAAAGGAGACATTTTGTATTCCTGTCAAAAGAGTTTTAGGCTCAGATCTTTCAAAATTAATACTTCCAGCTTGTTTCTGGACAAGAAGTGAACACCTAGAACTACAGAAATTTCTCTTCTTGAAACTCAATAGCTTACCTGATCCAGTCACTGGGGTATGAGATACAAACAGGAAAATAAGGAGGACATAGAAAATGCTCTTGTAAAAAACAAAAATTATATACACATCTTAAGCATGGTAGAGTCAACAGAAGTACACAGTCCAGAGCACAAAAAGAACAGAGGAATAACTTTTAAACTGCATGGATTTTGCAAAACACAGATGTTGAAAGACAAAGCAAAGATAGCTGTTTCTTCTCCTTTCTAACATCAGTAACCTGTGCTGTAAAAGGGGATGGTAGAACACAAATATGATGGTGAACCATGCTCAACACTAATTTGAAAAAGCAAAACAAGCTTTTTCAGCACTTGTATAAGTGTAGGCAGGGGAAATGCTACCTTAAAATATATTAACCGTGCCAAATAAAACAAGAGCTTTAATATATGCCAAGACAAAGAACAGGTTTTCTGTACATGTGTGTGTCATTTGAATGGAACATACGCTTCCCCCTTGCATGCACCCTGACGAACTAAAATCATGTCAGAACGCAGTAGCTCTCTTTATCTTTTTTTTTTTTTTTGTCTTGGTCTTTGTTTACAATCTTTGAACTCATATTCCTCACAAAGCACAGGATTAAATACACGTGGAGGAACTGGCTTTGCATAAAATGCCACGTATGGTACAAAAGCCCACAACCAACCAACAGCCTCCAGACAATTTTCAGACGTGTTTTGACTCACAGTGGACAACTGGAAAGGATATGAGACATTTACAAGAGCAGGAGGTTCTGAATTACAGTTCATCTCTGGACTTTTTGTTCAGCAACCCCCTAGCTTTTAAGTCTTGACCTATCCATAAAGATAAGAATAAACACATTTATCTTCGTTCACAAAACAATATCCCCACAAATATTAATAATTTAAATTTTGTTATCAGTTCCACAGCTAGACTACTAATGACCACAGGGCCAAAAAAGTCAAAGCTAAATGAAGTCACAGAGCCATTTCTACATTTGCCAGCCCAAGTCCAGAGGCAAATTAGAAATTTAATTTTGAAGAATACATTTAAATTAAACTGAATTAAGCAACTGAGACTCCATGAGCAGTCCAGAGAACTCCAGATCTCCCAAGTTGTTCTGGCAATTCATTCACTCAAACTGTAAAAGTTATAAACATTAGAGCTAGACCATTTGAACTGTCACTAGCTGCACTGAAGTTGGTGAGAAAACTTTATAGTACTTCCAGCTAGTTTTTAAGTTTCTACTGAATAAGAGATTGAGTTAAGACCATAATGAAATTTTGAAAAGGGTATTAGGCACAAAAATGCTTTAAAAAATCCAAACCGTGTTTCCAAAACAATGCCACAAACATACTACGTCCTTACCTATATTCTGAAACAGCAAATGGGGAAGAAAAAAAAAAAAAAAAAAAAAAAA
>JAAGAY010001330.1:0-19016 GCA_011801015.1 Ardeotis arabs | reverse complement strand
GAAGAATGGAAGAAGAGGAGGAAAAGCTAAAATGCTTGCTTTGTTGGATTTTTTTTTTTTTTTTAGTCTGTCTCCACTGGATTCATGCATTAATTACTGAAGAAAAGCAAAATCACTTCATGGAGTTGGCAGCCAAAGATAAGGTCACGTACGTGTAGGTTGGCTCAGATGCAACAAAGATAATCCTGTCTGCTGCTTTATTCAACATCCTCATCCAGATTCATTGGTTGTTATCCAGCCAAGAACTGATCAGTTTTAAGATTGATCCAGATTTCAAGGAAGGCAATAGTAAAACTTCAAAGGATTAGATCAGCCCCTTTAATGAAACATCTGAAAGCAACTCTGTCTGTCAAAATGACTGTGCAAGAAAAATATAGGTATCAGCTCTGTCATAAACAAACGGATGGACTTTTTGTGAATCACTCTGTCCAGGAGCTAAAGAGCAGCACTGGAAAGTGAATGCCAGTGTAATAGTCACCATCTCCTCAGTTAAAACTAATGATTTGGAAAGAAGTAAAATGAGAAGGTGAAAACACTTCTGTGATTAATTCTGATTGCAGTGTGTTAGCTAGTATACAAGCAAACCTTTTGGAAATGGAGAGTACAAAAATAGGGGTAGGGAGTTTGTAGCATTTTGATTCAAAGTATTTTTTAACGAATGCAGCAGTGATTAGAATGAGTAAAAACACCTTAAAAGTCTCTTCTGTCAAGGTATTTAGAGTGAGATATCTTAAAGCCATTAAGGTTTCCAGCAAAATTTACTCTGAAGAGCTAGCTGGGCCACGCAGAACCAGATAGAGCTTTCAAATGTGTGTGAAGCTCATACACAAAGCTCATTCTTCTACTCATGCAATCCCATAAGTAAAAATTTTGTGGTTTCTCAGTCACAGAAACACACGGTACTTACTTTTCAGAGCTAGAGGGAGATGTATTTTAAATGATTGTCCCTATAAAGTCCTGATATGGAATATCAGGACTGACCGCTAAAGCTGACCGCTAAAGCTGACCATTATTTTACATGTTATCACATGAATAAGCCTTTTTCCAGCCTAGTCCCAAGCAACCTGTGCATAATACATAGGCTAGTCTACCTTTGTTCTCCCTGCATGCATACACACATCTATTTTCTGGTTTTATTAAGCTAGTAATCAGCAGACTCCACACCACTCTCGTCTCTTCTAGCAGTCTCTTCTCTCCAGACTGCTTGGCTCAGATCCTCTATAAACATTATTTAGATTGTGTCTTTCAACTTCCTTATTTTTCTAGGTGGGGCAGCAAGCCCAATCCTTCAATAAAGTCAGTAGATTTCACGTACTATGGAGTCAATGCCAGCTAACCAGGTAGAGTCATGCAGGTAGGTGTCATTGATGACTTACAACTACATTCAAGACTAATTAGTTCCAAGGTGTGCTATTCCTCATGAGGTGGTCAATTGGCTCACTTCAGTCTGAAATCCAAACTGGTCACTAAGAAAAAGATTCACAGTGTCTGGAAACCTAATCCTTGTATTTCTGGTTTGTCAGGTCAAAGAGAGCAAACAACGGTGAACAGATGCAGGTGATTTACAGAAAGATACAGACTGCTGCTACACAGCTGCAAAATTAAAAATCTTCTAGATACCATGCCAGTGGTTTAGATTTACACCACAAGGGAATAAAAAAAAGCTCCTAATGGCTCTTTCTCTTATTTCAGGCTTGGTTAGCCTGATTTGATTCTTAAAGGAAATTTCTGGCAATGGAGATTGAGAAAGAAAGCAGTGCAATTTTTTCTACACTTATTCCTTTCCATTTCTCTTGAGCCCGCATACCATGTGAGTGACATACGAGGTCAAAGAAGTTGAAAAGCTGACAGTGCTTTTGCAGTGCATGCCAGGAACAGAGCCTTATTCCGCGGAGGGTTACAGGAGTGGTGATGTACATGAGAATATTAGGAAAGGCAGAAACCCCACTGCTACAAGTCAGTCTCAGCTCTTCCCACCTGTAACGATTGTTATGGTAAGGTGCAGGATCCTCCACCGGCATCTATGCCAAAACAGACATCACATCTAATCTCCTGGCTGTAGCAAACTGAAGCATCCCAAGTTTCAGCAGAAGAAGCTTGAAGAAAGTTTGGACTACAAGTAAATAATAAATATTTAACTGTGATTATAATTGAAGGTAATTACCTGTGAAGGTAATTAAAACTAAGACATTTTACTAAGGGCTGTCATGACTTCTCCATTAATGGGCCTTTGTAAATTTAGGTCAGACTCCTTCCTCCTCCCCTTTCCTAAACATACACTCATGTTCAAAACAGAGTCAATTCAGGAGTACTATTTAATGGCTGTGTGATGCAGAACGTCAGAAGAGATGATTATGGAGTCTCTGTACAACCTATGAGCCAGTCTAGGATGCAGATCCCTCACGCAACTTTTTTCTAGCCTCTCTGCACTCGTTTTGGGTGGAAAGTGTCTCTTGGAGTTGTGTGCCCATGTTTGGGTGAAGTTTCACTCAGGGCTTGCACAGCAAGCACAGGCATTAATATTACCCCGTCTTCACCAGAAATCCCTGAGTACATGCCTAACAAATGCTAGGCACAGGAGTGGTGACAATGCTTGACTTGCTGCCAGAAGAACTGCGTAAAAGCATTCACAGCAGGGCAGTTTAAGGGTATTCTGATTTAATTTAGAACTCAAACATAGTTTTTCTTAATTAACAAAAAAATACTCTCTTTGTTTCCAGAGTCTGACCCTGGCCTCTCCTCCCACCCCCTAAAACGACCAAAAAAAAGCCCCCATGATAGGCCAAATAAGCAATAATGATGGAAGTTAACCATCACCCATTTAGAAGGATTTTCTCTGTGCGCATTTCATTACCTTCACGCAAATACCTTATGGCTTCTGCAGCTGCAAAGGATTATTAACAGAGTGGTTTGCGTTTCTACCGCACACTGAACACCCCGGTTGCTATGTGGGTGTCAAGCTTCAATCAAAGCGATGTGTAGCAGCCATCGAACACTTACTGTATATCTCTGAAAGGCACAGCACATGTACAAGGCCGTTCAAGTGTGCCAGAGGTATTGTCCTCCAGTAAAGCTGGGTTCGTAGCAGGTTACAAACTTGTCAGTGAGTCAACAGCATGAGCTGTCAAGCCAGAGGAACTTCCTGACAAGTGAAATTGCTGTTTGCGTTTTGCTCAGCACGTCACACCCAGTATATGTTACTTGGAAAACAGCGTGTGAGCTGCAGATCACATTGCCTGGGTACAAAGGTGCTGGTGGAAAACAAGGTAAGGAGGTCAAGAGTACAGCCAAGCAAGCGTGGCTCCGTTTGTGTCTCAAAGAAGGGACTTTGAGTGTGAGGAATTCTACAAGGGGTTTTGCTTGCATGCCAAGGGGGTTTTCTCTCAGGTGGAGAGGAAAGGCCAGCAGCAGACAGGATCATGCAGGTGTCCCTTTCTAGCCCACTTGCAGTGAACGGCATTTGGCCAGCATTTCACCTTCTGCATGGGTCACTTCATGGAACTACAATAGGCATATTTCATGGGCTCCTCCTACTCCATGTAACTTCTCTTTTCAAGAGAAAAAGGACAGAAAGATAAAAGTGAGAAGTAAGCTGAAGAAAACTATGCTTACTGCCTACCCAGACCATAACATTCAAAAAATGTGGGTGGAAAGGATGTCTGAAGATCATCTATTCCAAACCCTGCTCAACACAGGGCCAAACTCAAAGTTAGACGAAGGCACACGTTTCAGAAGGTTGCTGTGTACAGCTGAGTTTCACACACCTCCAAGGACGGTGATTCCTCAGCCACCCTGGGCACCTGCTCGAGCACTGACCCACCCATGCTGTACAGAGCCTCTTTTCTCATATCCAGATAGAGTTTGCCAAACCCTGTGACCATTGTCTGTCATCCTTGCAGCTCCAAGAATATTCCTTCTTTTCTATAGCCAGCTACCCATTAGGTAGTTGAAGAACATAGTCTATACAGCTGAGGAACATACCATATATAAGAGGGATAGGAAAAGGTAAGTTTATATACTATGTGCTCCCCAGCAATTTGGTCCCCACCCTGCGCTGATGCCTGGCATTGTTCTGCCCCAGGTGCTGAACCCCACACTTCTTTCTGAGCTTCATCAAATTTCTGCTGGCCCAACACTCAAGTTTTTCAATGCTGCTATGCCATCCAGCATAGCAGACCTTTCCCTGCCCAACACGCAATTTAATGTAGTCTACACAATGGCTGAAGGTGCACCCTGGCTCATCATACGAGATCAGTGCTGAATATATCAAACAATTTGTTGTATTGACCTTGGGATGCTCTATTTGCCACGCTGTGCCACCTGGACATCGAGCCACTGACTACTTACCCTTGAGTCCAGCAGTTTGGCCAACTTCCAGTCCATCTTCCGGTTCCTTCACCCAGCCTGCGCTTCCTCAGCTTTCAAATGAGAGTCCTGTGGGAGACCTCGTCAAAAGTAATTTTAGAGACAAGATAAGCAATATCCGCTGCTGTCTCCTTGTCTCCAGAAAGAAGGCAGCCAGGCTGCCCAGGTGTGATGTGCCTGTGGTGAAGCAGTGCGGACTGATCCTGACAGCCACTCGGTACTTCCTGAGCCTGAAAATGGATTTCCAGGGCATGCGCTGTGCAATCCTTGCTGCCCTGGGGATGGAGAGTAGGCTGACAGCCCTGGTGCTCTCTAGATCCTCATTCATTAGTGCTAGCCTTCTTCCCATCATCAGTGAGGTCTCCATGATTTTCTACTCATGATCGGCAGCAGCCTTGCACTCGCATCCCCCTCTGCGTGAACGTCATAGAATGTTTAAAGTTGGAAAAGACCTCCAAGATCATCAAGCCCAACCATTAAAGCCCCAACTGTGGGCAGTATATGAAGACTTATGCACTGCATTAATACATGTACCATAACAGAACAGAATCACACAGATAAATGCTTCCTGGAATTAAGATTGAAGCGGATGGATTTCTGTGACGTGGCTTTATTTTGACGCATGCTCTTCACATATTCACCACCAGAGTGAACTACTGTGACTGTCCCTTAAGAAATGCACCGAGCCCATTTGTGTACATCCTAATCCATACCAGCCCCCTTCTCTCTGAAACCAACCTTGAACATCAAGGTTGCAAAGTCACAGTCAAAAGTCCAGTAGCATGAAGATTAAACTGGTCTAAACAGGTGTGAATTTACAAAGAGAGATCCTAGGGCTTTATTCACGCTGGCAAGCGATGGGGCCCAACAGAAGCCGATCTGCAGAGCAAAGGGCACTGAGGAAGCCACGTTCACACTCGAGGGGTTTCCCTCCAGACTAGCTGTAGCCCAGCCCTGCTCAGGGGAGGATACATCAGGTGCTCAAGTTCAGCCCAGTTCTTGTGCCCCAGCATCAAGGCACACGAACCACAGAATCAAAGGGGTGGGTCAGCCCTGAGCTTTGTTTCAAAGGCACGCTCCTGACCCACACTATAATTTGCAGTAGATAGTCTGTGATTTCATAGCCTCACAGCCAGCATTCATACCAGCCGCCCTGGCAACTAGGGAAATGTGCCTGCTCGTCTCAGCTCCTTAGCTTGTCCCCTCACATCTATGCATTATGTCTGGCTCTCCTCCTCCATGGCTGAGTCACTTTTCCATGCTTTGTTTTGTCCTTCAGGACCTATTTATTCGACACTGCCCAAAGCATGACTGAGAAAAAAAAAAACAACCAAACAAACCATATTTTCTATTCTTGTGGAGTTTTCCAGCCAGTAATTATTTTCCCAAAATGCCTGTAAGGTGTAGGAACATGTATTAACCTTGCTTTGTAAGTGGAGATCTGGTGAACAAAAACCCTAAGGAAAAAATACTTGTCCATTTTGAAGTGTCAGCTGAGGCACCTAAAACCTTATTTAATATTATATTCAGACTACGGTCTTGACTGACTTCAGTTGCAGCTGTGAACAAACAGGGCTCATGCAAGTCATATGTCAAGGCTTGTGGTCAAAGAATGAGGAACCTGTCACTAGTGACCGCTTGTGAGAAGTCAGGGTTAGATGACATAATTAGTATCATGCAAAATTGTATGGCAACTGCTGGTAGATTGTTAGATTATATTTTTTCTTCATGCAGTTCTCCCCTCTCTCAGTACCCACCTTGTGTCTTCTGCAAGAGATAATGAAGAAGAACCAGAGGCATCTTACTCTTCTTCAAGACCCTGCTCAAGCCAGGAGCACCCATCTCTCCAGTACAATGAATGAGACATGAATTCTGTGAAAAAATAGCATGTGACAATGTAACGAGAATAACTCCTACACTAAGAAGTGTGGGAGAGAAGGGCAGGTGAAAGCCCCCAATTTTGGCATTTCCCAGCCTTTGGTACCAGCTGTTGCAAACTCAGCGCTTCCTAAATGCACATTTTTAGACTTAGGATGAAAAAAAAAAAGGCAAAAAGTCAACATCAGCATTCTTCACAGGTTCTTAGTGCAAGCCTTCATGCTCAGTCAATCCCTTGTCTCCCCTCTGCCTCCCACCCTGCTGGATTTCAGTCCTACTACTCTCCCCGCCCAAGCATCCCTGAAGTGTTCAGTCTCCTTATCCATGCCTATATCCTAGATTCCTCCTGAATTGTCCTCGCCCCTCTAGTACCCAGTGGCTCACCACTCGGGTCTAGAACCTGAGGCTGCAGCAGACTGTTGCAGCGAGGAGCAGTGATGGATGGATGGAAAAGCCCTCTTCACCATTTGCAGGCTGGGACAGGTCACATCCTCTATGAAGAATTTAGCTCTAGGGCTTTTTCACTTTGTGTGGCCTGAATTCTTAAAAAATTTTGCATTTCCCCAGTGGTTTTATCACACAAACGGCAAAAGGCACATTTCAAACAACAGAGTGACTTCACCTTCTCACTGAGTTTTAAGTCCTTCATCCCTTGCAAGAGATCAGTGCAGCACACACCAAGATTTTTTTTCCCATCAAGGGCACAACAAGTAATTTTCCTAAAGGGTATTCCCAGAAATGGCATAACCATTTTAGCTCTTAGAAACAGTCAGCAAAATTAGAAGCAATCAAAGCCAGAGACTTATAAAGAAAGCATTTAGGAAACCTAATTGCAGCTGGCACTATCAGCTCTACATCCTGTAAAAGAAACTGCCTCAGCCAAATGCCCTAAATTGCTTGCAAGCTCCTCCAAGTGGAAGATGAGGTGCTCTTGGATCCAGTCACACTTGCAGAACTCACTTTGAATAACGCAGGCGTTAAACAAAGCAAAACTCAAGTAACCCCATGAAACCCCAGGTTCTCCGAACCTCACCCATGTCTGACCTCTCAGGTAGGGCAGAAAGCACACTAAATCTTTCTGTGTCTTTAGCTCAAGTGAAGCGCCTAGCAGACTCTAATGTGTTTCAGAAAAACAGATTACAAAGACAGCCCTTGACTATACATTCAAGTTTCAAGTGGCTAATGAAAGCATCTCTCACAGTCTGGAGCGTCACGTTGCTGCACCGACTGCAAACACATACACCTCTCATCATTCGTGTGTCAGGGCAAAATTAAAATAATGCATCAACTGAAGCTCCTGACAGTATTCAGCGTAACCTGCACTAGCCGTAAGCACTGGCAGCCTACATGCTAAGTTCACTCTGCAGGATCAAACCCAGAGGTTACACATGTCTTTTAAAGGTATCTGCTGATGATAGAGCCATTAATATCTTACTCCTGCTCTGTCTCCTACAGGAACTTTTCACCTTCTCTAACCATGTTACAAATATCTTCAGTACTCCCAGCCTCATAGGAAAAGTTTTGTTTCAGGATAGTCATCAGTAACGGTTATTTGGCACGTTGTCCCCCAGTGACTTCTTCACATCTGACAATGGCAGCTCCCCTCTGCAGAAAATGCTCATTATTCTTCCCTTCAGGGACCGGGTGGATTGAAGCTTTGTGACTGATTTTCAGGAGGTGATACCTGTTTAAGTAGGATGGGCAGAGCCTGCAGTGGCAATACCTTCTAGAGGTCCTCCTGAGCAACGACACCACACGGATGCCTGCGTGCACTACAGCACGTTGACAGTCTGGCCAGTTAGGGATGAGATAGCTGGCCTTGGAGCAGAAGCCTAGTTCCAGTGTACTGCCCAACCTCTCCCTTGAATTAGGAATGGAGAGGGGTAGGGGGATACCAGAAACTTTAAAATAAGTTACTCCATGATACTTTTTTCCTTCCTTCTTGTTTCCTACCAAGCCCCTTCTGTTTGTGTCAGACATCCAACTCAAACGTGGACAGAGAGAAGCACTGTAAGTGTTCCACTAAAGAAAAAAAGTCAGGGAATTAACTCCACACTCCTGGCTCCTTACAAAATCTGATATTTCTGCCATCATCTCCAAATATGATTAACGTGAGCTAAAGAAGATAAGGAGGCAGGAGATAACAATAGCTCCTCTGCTATAGCCCATCTCTTGGGATACAAGACTGGCCTGGGTGCACGTGGCTGTATGAGACTGGCCCCATCTGCCTCTGCTGATCCTTCTCCTCCCAGTTGGGTCACCCAGTGCTCACACACCAGCACTGTGCAGCCACGGCTCATTGTTCTGAGAGAAGAGATGGGACCTGAAGGATCAGCTGGGACATGAAGTCAAGGCTTCTGCTGCTTTACCAGGCAGTGGCACAGCAGCGTAGTATTATTTTTGCTTCCTTTATACACACCAAAACAATGACAGCACCTGGCCAGCTCAGACCGGTTTGTGTTTGTGACTGCATTATCTTCTGGCTCCCCTCCTTCTCTGGACATGAGCTTCTCCCAGTCTTTAATTTCCCCCAATACAGGGTTAGACAGTAGTTATACCCCTTCTCCATTCTTAGGCTAAACAAGTTCTGCTGGCTGCCTGGCAGGTGGGCTCTTTGTTCCACTCAAACGCCAGCAGCTCCTCTCTGCATCTCTGCTAGATTCCCCAGCCACAGCTGATCAGAACTGGAAACGGGGTCAAGGCGAGGACCCTCCACAGCCTTAGTCACCATATTAATATTTATTGGCTATTACTGGAAATATTTAGCTGGATGTGTGCAGAATCAGGAGGTAGCTTTCCCACAGCCATGTTACACTGCTGGCTTATAGCTCATCACTAAAGCCTTCACACTGGGTTACAGGCAGACCAGAAGGACAATTACATACTTTCCAACACAAAGTGTTTAAACCTGAAACAGCTCCAACTAGAAGCTGCAGGAAAAGAGGCCCCAAAATAATGAAGTAGGAAATCTCTGCCAATACAACTTCAGAACCTGAGAGGAACACACAAAGCAAATCTACCATGCTGTATTTTAAGCCCCAAATCCATCAGTAAGAGGATTACAATAAAAAAGTACCACTATCTAATGAAGTGATTTTTCTCTGACTGGCAAGCAATCATATAATAGACCCTTACATGGAGGTAGCAGCAATGCGCATAAGTTGTTTTCCATCAGAATGACATTTCCAATAACCTATAAAGTCAAAACTAAACCTACAAAAACCAATTACATTTTACTGCAGGACCTTGCTCTCACACAGAGATGTATTTAAACGGTGTGCTGAGATTAAAACCTGATTAGAACAATGTTGTTATCACTGGTCGCTTCCAGGAAAATGAAATTATGTTTATACTGCCTAGCAGTCAAGAGGGGTAAAGCAACACACTGCCACTGCTTAGAAAGCAAGGAAATAACATCTTTGATCCATCTTTGCTGTGCAGTCGGTAATCCTTGATGGGACAAAGGTCTAGCCTACGAGAACCAATCCTGATTACACCAGAGAACAGCAAGTGCATGCACGCGTGCAACCGAGACACCAATGGGAAACCCACCTACACTTGACCTTAGCCAAAAGGCTGAGAACCTAGATCCTAGAAGCAGCCAAGCAAGAGTACACAAAATGAAGCGAGTGGTGTACAACTGTGAAAGGGGGTGTGGAAGCCCCTTCCCTTGTGGTGCTTCTTTCTTTCTTGCTGCAACTCTGCTCCTAATCCCTTTCCTCTTACATGTTTCTAAATCCATAATTTTAACCATAAATACATGCCCCGATGGGCTTTACAGCAGAGCTGGACTGAAAAGAAAACATACGCTGGCAGATGAAAGAAACTTGTGAAGTAGACAGAGGCACACAAATAAAGGTCCACTTCGGAGTCCTGTTGTCTCCAGAGTGTTTGCCGAGTCTTCCTGCTCGCTGCCTTTTCACAAGTACAAATGGTACAGCATTGCAAAGAACCAGGGAAACTGAGAAAGTGCAAAGAGTCAACTCTTAACTCTACAAAACGCTTGAAGTAGAATGAGAGTAAAATAGGTGGTCCAGAGTGAAGCTTTGTGGTATAGCAGATTTCAAATTTGACTTGCTGTAAAACCTTACTGGAAGCGATTCAAAACATAAGAACAAAGATGGCAAATACAGAACAGTGATAATTTTTCCATAAGTGAATTCCTGATCAACACATGAAACATCTAAGAAGGAGCTCATGTAATTTTCATGTGTCACAGTCACCACAAGTAATTTGTGATTGATAACAACTCCCTCAATTTTCTTTTTGTATTCCTCAAAATTATGGAGAACATTTTGTATTTCCTAGAGCCTCTTCTGCCGTTCTGACAAGAAAAGAATGGGGGTCATACTGTGGTGTATCATCCAAAGACCTCTCAGGACATGGGAAAGAAAACAGAATAAAACAGAAAGGTCGTAGACAGGAGGGGAAAAAAAAAGATCTACAAGACAAAATGTTCCTACTTCTTAAATCACAGTAGGTGCACAACACGTAGTTGTTTAAAGAGCTAGTTATTCCACAAGAGCTTTTTCGTCTCCTTGTACACTTCCAACACAGCTATACATTTTTCCTAGATGAGATCCATTTACTTAGGCACGACTGAGAGCGTTGGCTAGCTTCTCAGTATTACACTGCTTTCCAGAGCATGTACAGATGCTCTGTGGTCCACGTTTAGCCGTCTATTTGCAGATTCACTTTTGTCCCACAAACTGCTCAGAAATTACTTGTACATTTCCAGGGCCGTCACTGTATTTCTGGCAGTTAGGGTAGGTACTGCATTTCCAGGTGTACAACCTTCTGGATTATTTTTTCATTACTACTTTTCCACTTTTTTTTTTCTCCGTTCTGTGATTTCAAACAGAGACACACAGCAGATGCTTCATGCTTTCAGGCTGCCATGTGCACGCTGTCCCACCAGCAGCTGCTCCTCTGGCATGCACATACACCATACAGGGGAGCAGGCTTGCTCCTCTAACACCTCCCATAAAGCTTCCTGCAGCATGGAGCCCAGCATCTCCAGCGGCTTTAGAGCGACTCCCCATGGCTTTTTTCAGCATTGCTCTCCCAGACTTTGCCTTGCCTGGGTTACCAGTCTGGAATTTCTATCAGTACAGTTCCTTTTTATGACTCAAAGCAAACACACATCTTTTTTCCCCTTTCACTTCTGCCTGGATGAAAAGGGAAAAAATGATGATTTTACAGCAGCTAGCTCTGAACAGCACCATTCTCGTGCTTACACCATCCTGTTGCCACCAGCTGCATGGCTGCAGACCTAATGCTGCTTGCTTCCTAAGGGAAAATGTCTCCTACCGCATAGCAAAACAGGCTGCAGGCCTTTCAAAGCCGCTCTAGTGGTGACGAGATGAGGCATCTCGGGCTACTGCCACATGCAGGAAAGCAAGATGCAGCTGCACACAATTGCATTAAAAGCACAAAAATAGAGATTTATACAAGGCAGCACCAAAGTCAGCTGCACATGCCAGCGTAAGCCCAACTCCTCTTCCAGGAGAAAGGCACTCTGCATTTGCCTGTCCAAGCACTGTAGGCTTTGCTGCTAACGGGATCATTTCCTTCTAAAACCTTCCCCACGGCAGCAGCCCAGGAACACGCACAGCTAAGTTAGGCTGAAAGGGAATTTTCCACCACCCACAAGCCTCTTTCTACCTTGCATAAATCTTCTCAAGCGCAGGCCACAAAGAAACTGCACCAGCCTCTGCAGATGACAGGTAACAAGCAGTCAGCCAAGATAAACCTTCAGGGCCTGACTCCTGTGTCAAGTTTCCTTTACACCCTCACATTTAAAATAAGCACATGTCGAATCTACACCTCCTTCCAGGTCCCTTCACATTGTCGTAATAATGGGATGTGGTCTTAGTGTAAATCATAAGGCCATTAAGCAGAAAGATCATTTCACCCTCTCTCTCTCTCAATTAAGGGATCTCAGATACAGGCAGATACACTGACAGACATCCTTTTTCATCTGAGAAAATAAGCTTAAGCAATCCCTATATAATCACTCTTTTGTCAGCACACTTTCTGGAGCTCAGATAAGATCAAAGGTGGCTTTCCCAGCCAACAAAGCTATTAACACCTCAAGGAAAAAGTAATGTTACATGAAAGCCAGAGCTGTCTGATAGCTTCCCTGATCTGAGGGCAGAGACAAGCCATGGCAGCAGGGGGCTGTTGCCCTCAATATAAACAAGGCAGCATCTAAGCACGAATAGGAAAACAACATGCATACCTGTGAAAAATAAGTATTTTCAGGCCACTTTTGAATTGCTACTTCTTCTAAGGAACAGTTCCCAAAATAAAAAAATCACATATGTATTTTAACTACAGAAAAACATCTTCATGGCACATGATCAGAAAGCACACTGGTGATAATGCACTGCGGGCTGAAGTTAAAAGAAAAGGGGACAGGCATCGCCCTTAAAGTTAGTTCACAAACAAGTGAATTCTGGATCCATTTTCATCACAAGGAAGAAAAAAAAACCAAACAAAAAACAACCAAGACCTCAAAAACCTCCGTCGGCTTATCTCTAAAAGTGTCCTTAATTTTATAAGGAATGTGAAGATATCAGACCCATGGAACACATTTTAATTCATTATTTTTGTCTTTGTTAGCTGAGATCAGAGGCCAGACTCGGAGCACTAGGGAAGGGAGTCCATGAGAAGCAAGGAGCTCCATGGTGAGCAGAAGCATAAAATTCAGTTTCCTGTCTGTACTTTCCCTAAAGCTAACATACAGCACGGACTCTGATGTACAGAGAACATTTTTTCTCCTATTTTCAAGAAGAGTACTGCAACTCACTATCCTAAGAGCTCGACTTTCCTCTGTAAAATGTGGGTAAAGTGGGACAGAGCATTCAAAAGCTGCTGAGGAGAGACAACAAAAGAAAGAGATACGCACAAAGGAAGGATGTGATTTTGTTTTCTGAAGCTGTAACAACAATAAGAAAAGAGAAGTAACAATCTGGGCCAGCAGTGCCCAAAATATGACATAAATATCACCTGCAGTTTGAAAGCAGTATGCAAATGACATCCTAACAGCCAAATGACGTTCATGCATGACACTGGGACTAAATTTGTAAAAGCCTTGTATAGAGTACAATTAAGCTAAAACAGAACACAAGCATGTAATTCATCATAACCTGCATGGCAAGAGCCTCCTTCCCGACACAGTATGTTCTGGCCACCCTACCTGCACTGGACCGACACAAGGAGAACCCTACCAAACCTTGCCAAGGGCTTTCATGGTATACAAGTTTCTGCAAGAGTCATGCCAAGATCATGCCATCATTACTTCAGCCATGTGAGGAAAAAAAAAAAAAAATCACACTTCTAGAAAGAAAATACAGCTCAGGAGGGTATCACTGAAAGGAGAAACTCTGTGTTTGAATTAAAGAAATGGTAATGAGTGTTCCAGTCCCACCCTGAAAAGCACAGGAGCATGGAGCTGGGAGAGCAGTACACACCTCTGCCTATGTCAGTCCATAGCTTTGTTCATGTTTGCTGTCGTCAGATGCCCGAGAGAATTCAATGCAGAGAAAGCTATTAGAAAAAATATTATTACTTAATATTTACATAACACTTTCCACCTGGCAACTTTTAAGAAATCAATACAGTAAGTAATTTCTCAAGAAAAATAAAAACATACATTGACATTCTGTGTGATCAGTAGCTTATGCTTTCAGAGGAAAACAATTCTACTTTATTAGAATTAAACTTTAAGGCCTGAATTCACTATACATTATTCACAATGTTACATTTTAAATTGGCAGAGAGGTAATCAATCAGCTCATTAGCTCCAAAATGCATTTAACAGTACATTTTGCTAAGTTCCCATATTAAGAAAACCACAGAAAAACCTGGAGCTGTGAACATCTTTTTGTCATTGGTTAAAAACTAACAAGTTAGGGCACTGAAATTGTTGCTTAAAAAAAACCAAAGAAACAAACCTCCACCTTCCAGCTTTGCCACCTTGGACTATTTTCTTGCTAGCAATGCCCAGTTAAGGGTTCTCCCTTATTTCAATTAGTCTGTTGAGATCTCTCCGAAATGACTTCCAGCTACAACAGGGCTTCTTTTTTGTGGGCAGCAGCACATGTCAGCTTGGCACAGCCTTCCTTTTTCACAAGTGCAAGATGCTTCCTTGTGTTGATACAGGAAGCTATCAAAAACATACTGTGGCTGCATTTAAGAGCAGATTCCATAGCACTGGCCATCATTAGCATTTCTAGCCAGCAAAATCATGCTGATCTGAAAATCAGTCTTTCGGGACTAAGACTTTAAAAAATACAGTTCACGTGCTCACTGTGACAGAGCAATTCCTGTATTTCAGATACGTGGTCTCTCGCGGGACGAGGTGGCAATGCACTGACTTTTATTGCTGGTGAACCCAAACAAGAGACTGCTCTTTATAAGACACAATGCAAGCACAGGCAAATATGATGGCTGCATTCATTCAGTTCCATCTTTCTTTTTTTAATGCATAAAATGGGTACACAAATTTAAGCGACATTCATACTCCTGACAAGTTGCCAACTCACCCCACTGATAACACAAATGTTGGGCATTGTTGAGTTGGGATGCCATGGCAATGAATCACTGGAAAAATCACGGATTCATCCTGTCTCCTTTAGCAGTAGGGAGATGAAATTTTCAGAAGGGGGTAAATTTTCTGCTCTCTGAGGTACTGAATATTGAGCAAGGCTGGATATAAGAAAAAGGCAGATCGTTAATCCAAGTAACTGTAGCAGCTCTTTTATATGACATTTCGCTTTTGTGGCTTTTTTATTAATCTTAACTGTTAGAAGACAAAACAAGTTCAATTGTGTCATATTTAGAGAGCATCTCGTTACTTCTATATGTGCTCCTGCAAATACAATTAATACTTTATTTTCAATTACTTTTCCTTAAAGCTTCCCTAGCAGTTTCATATTTCTTCTATGCTTCATTTGCATCTGGTGTTTTCAGATAACTTACATAGCCAGGAGTTAAATAATATTTTGAAAATCAAAAGTAGAATTATGAGGCTCAATATACCAGTAGTAAGTACAGTAAACACTTGACAAAAATACAACAATAACTGGCCTCTGGAACCAGTCCCTTTTTTAACATCTCTAAAGGTTCTGTCTAATTAGGTTCATTTTGTGACAAACAAAAATGAGATTAGATCAGCATTACTGTTATTATAGCAGCCTAGATGATTTTACTTGTCAAGCACTTAATCAATTTTTAGTCCTGTACTGGCCTGTCATTTTCAAAGCTCATGGGAGACTACATGCCTTTCTCAGGAGCATGAATTGTGAAGTTCACCCATATGTCAGAGTTAACCTACAGTGAAATTGCCATCTTTATAAATACTTCACAACATTTTTAAAATGGCATTCTGTCTGGGAGAGAGAGGAGAAGATTATAGCCCATTCATTCTCCCTCTTTTTTCCTGGAGGGAAGAGGGGAGAAGTGGAATTCTGTATTTCCGGTAAAAGAGACTTCATTCCTAACAGATTGCAACGTAACATATTGAAAACATGGTCAGTAAACAACAACTGTAAGCCCCTACTTGTTCAGATGACAAATATTTCACTGAAAAATGGAGCAACATCAAAAAGCTAGAAAACAAATGGTCATTCTCAGCTCTGTCAGTGTTGCAGCTGGTATTCAGGCAAGCTTACATTAATCCATGAGACACTTCTTCAGAGCTTGTCCTAGGTGTCAGTTAAGCAAGAAATCTGGCTCCCGATAACCAAAGAGTTTAAAATCGCCTTCAAACCGCGCATAGAGGCGTCTTATGTCTCTCTTGCTAATTCCCGAAAAATACCGCTCTACTTTTGTTTTGTTGTACGCTGTTATGCCTGGTGGAATTGTGGGGTATGATACCAGATGATCTATGCCAGCTGCTTTCAAGATATACGGAGCATCGTCCTCCAGGGTTTCATGGTGTCCGATCACACTATACGTGATTTCACAGGGGGCGCAAAGTTCCACATACGTTACCCAATGAATGATGTGGTCACCAAACTGAACATCCAGCCATCGGTGATTAGGGTCACCCAGATAGCGCACAAAATCCTCAAACTGCAGCCCTTTGGTCTCTGTGCGATTCTTTCTATATTTACGAATGATGCCAGGAGCAATTTCGTGCCGGTACCAAGGCTCGAACCGAGGATTGTGCACAAACTTGTCTTTAAATGCAGAAATAAGTCTTTCAAATGGATCTCTAACAATAAAAAACTTGAAGTACAAACTCAGTCTAAACAGAGGAAGGAAAAAAAAATAAGAAATTAAATAATTAAGGAAAGTGTTTAGCAAAGTGTTTGAAGTGTGCTTAGCAAAGACTTACAAAATGTACATAAACTCTGCCCACAGACACAGCAATATGAATCTTAAACCACTTGCATAGTCTATCAATATTATAATCAAGCAGACTAGAATTACAATTTCTGCCTTCTTACTAACAGTTTCTTGCATACAGTGCAAAGTGGAAATAGTTCATCCTAGTTTTCACATTTATTCAAACTGGAGGAGCTTAGTTTATCTCAATCCACATAAATAGGAGAGAAAAGATGCTGAAAGCTCCAAGTAGAAGATATGTGATTAAGCTCAAGAAGCAAAATACACAAAGACATGGAAAAAGTGGCTTGTTGCAGCTAAATGCATACAGAGGGCTGTACTTTTTACTGGCAGGTAGTTAGATAAATCACTGTATAAGTTAAAAAAAAAAGTCTGGTATTTTATCTGACATTTTGTCATGCTTTCAATAGTGGCTGACAACATTACTTTCATGAGACCACTTTTTCCAACAGAATTTCGCATTTTGTTGTGTTACCACTGAACTGTTATATTCCGTAGTCAGAGATTATCTGTAGGAGGAGTAAATTGAAAACAAAGTTTATTTCAGTAAATGGCTGAGAAAGGAGATTTAGAGAACAATCATCACTGAAATAAGTGGATGAACTCTGTCCAGCCTCAACAGGCGCTTGGATCAGTCTTCAGGTTCTCCTGACTTACTCCTAATCAGGCATAGCTAGAGATCAGCAAACTAGATCAACAGATCCACACCACTCCTCTCTCTACACCTAAACTCTCTGATAATTTATTTCAGAATTCCCAACCAAATCCATGTTATGCACCTCCAGCACAACTTCTGTGGGGGGCTGACTGCAACAACTCAAATCCTAATGGCATTCAACTTCAAATACCCTAGCTATGGCTCATCCCCCAGGTGAGCAGTTACACGCTACCAACACAATCACAGAATCACAGAATGGTTTGGATTGGAAGGGAACTTCAAAGGTCATCTAGTCCAGGCCCCCCTGCAAGGAGCAGGGACATCTCCAACCGTATCAGGTTGCCAACCCGTCTAACCTGGCCTTGAATGTCTCCAGGGATGGGGCATCTCTCTGGGCAACCTGTGCCAGTGTTCTACAACCCTCATTGTAAAACGCTTTTTCCTTATATCCAGTCTGAACCTATACCTCCTTCTATTTTAAAACCATTACTCCCTGTCCTATCACAACAGGCCCTGCTACAGAGTTTCTCCCCATCTTTCCTATAATCCCCTTTTAAGTACTGGAAGGCTGCTATAAGGTCTCCCCAGAGCCTCCTCTTCTCCAGGCTGAACAGACCCACCTCTCTCAGCCTGTCCTCACAGGAGAGGTGCTCCAGCTCTCTGATCATCTTCGTGATCCTCCTCTGAACTTGCTCCAACAAGTCTGTGTTGTCAATCAAGTGACCCCATTTCCACAGGCACAGTTGTGATAAATGTATTTGTACCACTCAATGCAACAAACCTTGGACTGAGCTCTACTGATAGTTGACACCACATGTATAAGGGGCTGACTCTTCAGAATGGCTTAATATACACAAAAACCATGCAAGCACAACCTTACAAGTGCCCGCTGTCACCTTACGTCCTGTTCTTTCCACACTACCACCCCTTACAGGGATTATATATGGCATAGTAAAGATGAGAGCAGACACAGTCAAAAGTTTAGACAAAGTAATTTAGAAGGCTCTACTACAAAGAAGCATTCTTTCTGCTCTTTGAGGAATCATCCAAACAGGAAAATAAAGTGGTTTAGCTGAATGGACAATACCCTCAGTCTGAGGAGCACTAACATTTTAAACCTATCCAGCTCAACCTCACTAAATAAATCTGCTTGCAATGACAATCTTACGTGTAGGCAGTAAGATTTATTGTATGAGGCATCAGGGTGGACCTTCCAACTAAACCTTCCCCTCTGAAGGTGAACCACATAACAACTAGGCATGCATTGAACTACAGAAACCCTATATCCACAGGCTTGGCTCACCTAACTGTACCACCAGCTACACTGGTGTTCTCCTTCAAAGCCAGTAGTAAGGTAGTCACAGCAACATCTCTGAGTGTAATAGAATACTGCTGTAATAAAAGTGGTGGAGCAGAAGCCTCGCTATTCTCAATCCCAGATGTGGACTTCAACTGAACTCTTGACTGCTCACACCATCACTGACTCCAAATTCCTCCCACACACCTGGGAAGTCACCTCCTACCGTTTTTTAATTTCAGAGTCACTGAAGGAGGACAAGCGTGGAAGGCCATTCTTCTCATGATCGTGTACAATATTTTCTGGGATCTCTTCTATGGAAGAAAATGCTCCTAGACAAATCAAAGAGAGACAGCAAGTGAATCATTCAAAAGGGAAAAAAGTGAGCACAAGCAAGCATGTGTGTCTTTGGCTGACAGCTTTTTGTTTTATCTTTCTCTTTTCTGTATTTTTAGCATTTAC